>CABFOQ010002113.1:8536-21645 GCA_900660455.1 Gephyroberyx darwinii | reverse complement strand
GTGCACGCACATGTGGGCGTGTGTGTGTGTGTGTGTGTGTAGGGGCGCGAACAAAAGTTTAGGGCTGTGGAAAGCGGTGGATGGGTTCGGTGACCGATGCCGACGGCCCGACCGCTCTCGGCTCCCGTTTCCTAAAGGCTGACAGCTCAGCTCCACGCCCGGAGCGGCTGACTGACCTGGGAACAGTGATAGTAGACGCGGCGACTGCGTGCACGTCCGCGTGTCAAAGCGTCAAGTGTACAAGATTAGCCGCGGTCATGTGTGTGTACATATGTGTCAGCATGGTGCAAATAAAATACGTAAATAAAAGGAGTTCACAGTGCATCGGCGTCCATGCTGCCTTCCCGCTTCTCCTATTAGCCCTGTCAGTGTGATGAGTCAAAGGTTAACCACTCCTAATGGGTGGACATTGTGTTAATTAGACCATCTATTAGCGTCCTGTCAGATTAGGCTCAGCAGACGAGATCCACGGTCAGAGGGCGAGAGGCTGAGAAAATCTGAGCGGGGGTTTTAGCCCCTGGAGGAGCGTCAGTCCTAATGGCTCCACACCGTTTGGCGGCTGTCTTCGAGATCATAGTCAGGAGCTAAATGGAGCTAAACAATGTGGACTTTTCTCAAGTGGCACTTTAAGGTGTGATCGCACCTACAGTCGGGTCCGAAAGGTTTAGCCGCTCGGTGGATCAGGGGTTAGCGCTGTCGCCTCACAGTGAGAAGGTCCCGGTCCAGGTTCAGTGGCAGGAGGAGTCAGAACAAACCCGGTTTCAGTCCCTGTAACTTGAGCTAAGCATGGTGGACTCTTGCCATAATGCCTCTGTGGTTGAGCATCAGTCCAGACTGCAGATTTCTCATGCTAGGCTTTCCAAGCATCAACATCCGTCCTCTTATACCCATAAACCCTTGTGTTTGGGGTCACTTCCTGTATTTGGTTCAGTGTACACTCTCCCTCCTAACAAAACCCACTTCTCGTTCTCGGTGCGATTATTTGGGGTTTGAACGGCGTTGTTCTCACCTGAACAATCAAACCAAAGTAAAAGAGCGTTCTCCATAGCTTGAAGAAAGCGCTTGGTTGTGAATGCGTCTGCAGCAGATGGTGCGTCTGAAGTGCAGTCGTTTTGTTTTAGCTGTCTTCTGAAATCTGCTGCCTGTGAGGGACTCATAAGAGAGGACGGCAACAGACAGCAGAAACACGCCAGGCTGCTAGTCTACCCCTGATTGGATTGAAATGTACAACCTTTCACCATCACAGGGCAGATGTGGAAGTCATCGCTGGATTGCTCGTCTCAGCATTTGGCAAAAAAAAAAAAATAGAAGTGGCAAAAGTATGCACCTTCTTTACTCAAGTAGAAGTACAGAAAAAAAAGACTGGTAAAAGTACTGATTCAACTTCTTTACTTAAGTAAAAGTCAAAAAGTACAGGCTCTGAAATGTACTCAAAGTATAACAGTAAAAAGTACTAGTACACTCTACCTGTTTCTGTGCTAGTTCACATTCACTAGACGCCTTTTCTCCGCGGTCAACTCTCCCTCTCGTCTCTCTTTTACGTCGTTTTCCTGTGGTTACGTCTGTCATAATGATGGCGCAATGACGCAAAAATAAAAAATAAAAAATCGATAATTCCCCTCAAATGCATTAAAACTAAAGTAACGAGGCTGTTTTGAAACTGTAATGAGTAGAAAGTACAGATATTTGTGTTAAAATGTAGGGGGTACAAGTAAAACGTTAATAATAATAATAAATACTCAAGTACAGACACCTGAAAGTACAGTAACTAAGTATTAGCTAATACTAAAAGGCTTACTCCCGAGGTACGGCTCAAGTTTTCACCCAAACAGACATTGTGTGTATTGTCTGCGGCTAAACTACAAGCTAAATTCATTTCTTAGCTTGTGAAATCTTTGCAAATTACAAATTGTTTCCATCCATTTCACAGGTTTATGATGCTTTCTGTCGCAGTCTTCTATTATTATACCCCAATCGGGTGTCACTTCATACTACACGGGTTCAAATCTGTGTTCAAGGTGTGCTGCTGCACACTGTCTCTTTTTCTTCCTCTCGGTCACATTTTCTAAAAATATATCTTCATGGTAATCGTAGTAAATCTGGCGTCTCCGCCGGGAAGAGGGATCCCGACGCACTCGCCGGCATAAAAAACTCACATTATCAGTCGCTACATGCGATTGAAAGCTTTGGAGAGGGGAAGGTGTTGTGAGGTAACGAACCCGGTTAAAACCCAAGGCGTGGTTGTCACCCTGGTGAATGGATTACCTCTTCAATCTCTCTGACCTTCAATGTCTCCATGTCTGCCTGTCTGAAGTCAAGCCCGGGCGACCTTTGGGTTTTTTTTCCACAGGACTCATGGCCGACCGTTGTAACTCTTATCTTCCTCCGGGGCTGATAGCGCCCTTCTTCCCCGTACTCATCTTGATGTGGAAAAGCTTTCCTCATATTGCTTGATTCACAGAGAAAGATTGTTGTGATTTTGTGTGTGTGTGAGAGAGAGAAAGCTAAATTAAAGTGAAATTGCAGTAGTATCAATGTGTTATTTTCTTTGCTGATGATACACACTGCATCTTGTCACGTAAACATTTCTCACCAAGTAAATCTTGAGAGAAAATCTCCGGATGTCACTTTCACAGCAACGTGCAATACTGCAAAACAAGCGTCCATCTTTCCCACAGGTTTCTTTAAACATTCATCACATCGAAACATTTCAAACATTTCATCATTGATGAAACGTGTGAGTCTGAAAATCAGCAGTTTGGTTCATCGTCCGTGATCCATCCTGAACACCAAACATGTTTTCATTCATAAACGCTTTTGTTCATCGAGCCGTTTTCTATTTTCTTCCAACGTGACGACGAGCTCTCGTTTTCAAACTAACTAAGTTCTCTCTCTCCTTGAACTCACACACAGACTTAATTCATTTTATTTCTCTTATTTGTTATTGTTGCATTTGTTTCTTGTTGTTCCCTTTAGTCTTTTCTTGTCACTGTCATTTGCTTTTTTTCTCTTTCTCTTTGAACGTGAGACATTTTTATAATCCTTTTTTATTTTCGTGTATCAACAAACTAATCAAAGGCTTTGTGGTATTTTTTTTAAACCTTTCTCCAGTGGTTAGCAATCACTTCAAAGGAAGGCTCTTTTAGTAGGCTTTGGTATTGATCACTCAATCCACTTCCCTTTCAGGACATTCAAAAGGTTTTCACAACGGCGTTCTTGTTTCTGAGCCACCTTCACACCACCCCACATTTAAGCAACTTCCATTTACTTCCATTGCTTGAAAAGCGAGATAGTAAGAGTAAAAAGTTGGAGATGTTTGACGGTTTGACTTGTATCCAATTTTGAGAGTGATGGTTTCATTGCAAGACTGTGGTTGTACTCGCCAGCTCCCAAATATAATCTGGTTATATGTAACCCTTCCTCCCCCTGCAAGTCACCAGAAATAAGAGTGTCTTCATCGTCGCCTTGTATGGTTTAATATGGGTAAAAAAAAATCAAAATCTAGAGGCAAAAACAGAAAAAGGGAAGAGGAGCAACACGATTGGGTGCTCTTCTACTGCAATCATTGTCAGTTTATATAATCTACTGTTACTGTCCAGAAATGGCATTTTATTAAAGCCCTTCATCTACAGAAACACACACACACACACACCGCTGCTGGCTTACTTAATCCAGAATGTTGTTTTTGTGTCTCCTCCATACTCCTGCATCCTTCCCAGCACTTTTCTACCTTTAAACAGAGAAGCTGGACTGCATGGAGCGACCGGCCACTCTTCTGTGATTAACACATGGATGTATTGTAAGTGCTTTATGACTGGACCGGCAGCACTTTCACGCAGCACCTGCACTTTACGGCTTTTCACAGAGAGGCTTTCATGTGATCGCACTTTTTAAAATATTTTTCATGTGTGCTATACACTTTGCAAGCTTTGTCCGACATGCATTTGGTAAAGTACAGAAGAAAACAGCAAAAGTGTAATGACTTTGAGGGGGAGGTATCGGGAGCGCCAAGGGGGTTAAAGAGTTGTACAGCAGCCCCGCCGTTTTCCCTGGCTAAACCCCATGCAGCACTCTCGACATTGATTTACAACAGCCATCAATCAGCCCACCCCGAGTTGGAAAAACTTTCACTCATGACTGAGATAAAATGTTATTATTGAGGTAGGCCCGGGGCCCCGGTGAGCCTCTGGGACTTGGATGCAGAGGTTCGTTTCTCCCCCTCGACCCAGCACCACACTCCCCAAACAAGAATGGCAACAGGACAGGGATGAAATACTGTACCGAGGGAACTGCCCCCTTCGCAACCTGCTTCTTAACCCATCGATCTCACTCAGCGGCCTCAGCGCCGGCCCATGGATCTCGCTGATTGAATTCCCCCTGTCCCTAACAGATCTGCGGGTGTTAGCTTGCTTGCTAGCACCAGGCGAGCCATTCCTCAAGCGAGGTGAAAGCTGTATTTTGGACGATCACTGCTGCGGATGGGTTTGTAACCCAATGTGGATGAGTGACGCAAAATGATGCATCAGACGCAGAATATAGCGCTTCTGTTCACTTTAGTGCTGAAGTGTAGCTGATTGTGACGAAGCAAAAAAATATTGCTCTTTTAACTTTTTCTCTTCCGTGTAGACTAATATGTTATTTATACTGTGAAAGTAAGATCATTTATTAGTTATTATTTTGTGACTGTTGTATTGATACTAGGCTGTAACAACCAGCTAGTGAGGCCTTTCAAGGAAGTCAGAAATGTGATCTTGACCAGTCCACTGCTGCAGAAAGATAGACCCATATGGTCTTAGCATGGAGAACCAATCATGGGAGACTTCTTACTTTTCTGTGAAACTATAAAGGTTGTAGAGAGTTAACTTCCAGGTCGTTCTCTCTCTCCAATATCCTGTATACAATACATTTGTGTGTTTCAACCCATCAGTGTTTTGTGTGTTATTTCAAGAGTTGCTTCCGGGCAAATTTCCACGTCAACACACTCTCTTTGCGTGGCGTGTACGTTACGCGTGTACTTGTCTTGCGTTTGACAGGCGACGCCGGCGCCACATGATTTATCCCACGCGGTAAAACACTTGTTATGCAAAGCACTTATTAAAGCGTCAGCGGGGAGGATCGATAAGCCCGTTCTTTACGACCACTGCTTAAGAAAATCTGGTCACGGAGAGACAATGTGCAGCGGCTCGCCGTGATTTACGGCTTTCCGGGGTCAAAATTAATTTACTGATGTGAATGTGAGAAACGCCATGCCAATAAAATGGCAGGGAGAAACTATTATGAATCCGCTTGCCTGGCTGTCTGTTACCATAAATACTAAAAACATCATTAGAGGCTTAGCAGGGAAACATCAATTATAACGATTATTGGCAATGGAGATCTACGGGACTAAGGAGGTACAAGTGAAAGAGCTCATGGGAGCCTCTTATGTCTGCCAGCATAGTGTATTTGTGAGTAATGTTTGTGAGCTGAGTACATAATTGTGCGTGTGTGTGTGTGTGTGTGTGTGTGTGTTTACAGGAGAAAGTAAAGGGGGTGAAGGAGAGGGAGATCACGCCGATATGCAATCCCGACATCAATCTATCGTTTATGTGCAACACTGACGAAGCACATTCTGATGTTTCAATACACTAAGAGTATTGCGCTGCGGTATATGGGTCCGGTGTACTACTCGTGCTCTGCGTACTACTGTTACCAGTACATTCAATCCTGTGTACTGTCTCATTTCAGTCAAGCTTGTCAGCCATCGACAACCAATCAGATTTGATTGATTGCCCGGTGAGTGGTTGAATGTTCACTTAATTGATCTTTTAAGAGGATTGGTAGCCCAACCTCCTCTAGTGAAGTGGGAATCAAACCTGTGCAATGCTGAGGACTGAACTGTCAGCAAGCGTCATGAGCCTTACAAAAAAAAGTCACACATGCTTTAAATGCACTTCTGTATTCTCACTACTTTTTTGGGACGTACAGAAAAGTTTTTTCTTCCTGATCGGTTAACTAGGCCGTACATTGACTCGCGGTGATTCTGCACCTCCCTCACAAGGACACCAGCTTCCTCTCGGGAAAAGCTTCAGACTTTTCTCTTCCATCCCCAAATTGTCGGAGTGGGTTTGATCAAAACTTATTGTACTTCATCTCTTTCATCTCTAGTCAAAGAAAACACCTCAAATGATCCAACGTACTTATTGTTTCAGCAGTTATGAAATCATCTCGGTTCAAATGATGTCTATAAATACAAATGACATTTACTTCAGTACTGCATGTATATGCAGCTGTATATTACACGTAATTGGTAAGTGTACTGGCATGGCATGGATTGTATGATTTACCGGAGTTATCTATATAGATTTTGCAGAAATACAGTAGGAAACACACGAAGCATTCACTTGCACTAAAACATGATTGCTTTGCTTTATTTCTTTTTGTGACAATATCGAAAATCAATGTACGTTAAATGTTGAAGACTATCGGTGACGTGGGTGTCATTAGAAGAACCTTGTTGTGGGAGCGTGTAATTGTGAGTCTTCAAAGCCAATGACTGACAGAAGGAAAAAGATGCTTTGTGCTCAAATTATACGTTAAGCAATTCAATAAAGGCATTTAGGAGAATAAACGCTCCGCTAACACCATTGTAGCCGTGAAATACAAACGCTTTTAACTTCACAGCAGGAGAGAGGCTGCTGGAAATGTCCGCGGTCGTGACGGGGAAAAAACAAAAGAAAAAAAAAGAGTTCAAAAGCACATTTTGTCTATAAAGCTCAAAACTTCTCCATAAGTAAGAGTTGGGAAATATCAGAGCCAATCAAAAGTGTTTGTTTTCAGCGTTAAGACTCATATGAGATCCATGCTCGGTGCATAACGGGCTTGAAGGTCGCAACAGCACTAGAAAACACACAATAAGCCTCAAGTCTTAACAAAGACTGATAGCCTTGTGGGACTATGGGGGAAGAATTTTCTTTTTTTAGGCTGAACAAGGTCCTTCACACACACACACACACACACACACACACACACACTTGCTTCACACCCACAGCCCATTGTGTCGTCGCTGATTGCCGAGACCTGTCACCTCCGTCTCAGGACAAACCACAATAGGAAAAAAAAAAAATAATAATGTTTCCGCCGATGACAAATGCCGCTCCGGCCGGGGGTTCATCCCGTCCGACAATGAACGCCGGCCGTGACCACGCAACACTTCCTGCCGCCCATTTGTCGGACACGAGCTTGCATTACCGTTTTTCATCCCCTCCCGAGTTTATTTGTTTGAGAAGTTTAGTTATTCATTCATCTATTTGCCAGCATGTGGGCCAAAAGGTTGATGAAATAGCAAGCAGTCTGCCATTTATGTAGCAATAATCGTATGGAAATAGTATTCACAGGCCTCTACGTGGCAGCCGAGCAGCCGCTACTGAAGTGACGGCGTTAAAATGACTGGCAGCCTTCGGAGTGGAAATAGATTGTCCTGAATGATTTGCTTTCCTTCCCGAGCCGGGGCGTGTCACCAGCCGGGCCCGGGTCCTTATCTCCGTGCGGTTAGCCTTCTGTACCCGTCGCTCGGAGCGGGCCGCCCTTTCACACGCGAGCCTTGACAGGAATCAGGAAGTCTGAATAGGGAGATGTCATTTTCTGATCTGCTTCTTTATGGCACGGCGGTTTCATCAGACGGTGTTGTTGAAGGAAGGGGCCTCAGAAACATTACTTCAATTCAGATGATGGTGATACAATATTATGATTATTATTAGTAGAAGTAGTAGTATTAATACTGTAAAATAATAATATGTATACAATGTGAAAGTAAATTAGTGCAGAATTGTAGAATTTATCATTTATCATTTTGTGTCTGTTGTATTGAAACTATGCTGTCACCTGTGTTAGACATGTGTGCCACTAACCTGTGCCTGAGCATGACACAACAAGCTAGTGAGGCCCTTCAAGTGAATCATCAATCTGATCTTGAGGAGACCACTACTATGTGGAGAAAGTCCATAGGATGAAATATGTGGTCTTAGTATAGAAAACCAATCATGAGAGACTTCTTTGTCTTCAAAAGAAACTACAGATTGTAGTGAGCTGACCTTCAGAGAGAGAGTGAGAGCAGAGAGTCTTTCTCTCTGCAATATATCTGTATACAATATATTTTTATACTTCAACCTATCAATGTTTCGGGTGTTATTTCAAGAGTTCTGCGTGCTTACAGGCAAATTTCCACGACAACAAACGCTACAGCTTCTTAATCATAATGAAAACTTGGTATTTTTACACATCGCTTTTCCTAACAAGGTTATAAAGTGCTGTAAAACAAAAGCAAACCGATTGCCAATCAATCAGCCATGAGGGAGGACTTTAACAGCCAGAGCTTGTTAAAACCAGTTCAGTAAAACTCTGAAACCACGCTGGACTCGGGGCAAAAACAAATCAACAATACCAATGGAGCACAACAATAGAAAAGTCCTTGGTTAAAATTAAGTTGACAAAAATGGGTTTTTAGTT
Organism: Gephyroberyx darwinii; assembly: GCA_900660455.1. Lineage (NCBI taxonomy): Eukaryota > Metazoa > Chordata > Actinopteri > Trachichthyiformes > Trachichthyidae > Gephyroberyx > Gephyroberyx darwinii. Next base: position 13,158 of record CABFOQ010002113.1, on the reverse strand, counting down.
GTGCAATTTGCAGAAATGCAGACAATCGCAGTGACTCAGAGACTCAATTTGAAAACCTGCCAATATAACCAATCATAATTATACTTTACTGTCTTTATTCACTTTAATCTTCTATGCACTGAGTTGACCTTATCCAGAATGACTTGATGCTTTGTGCTGCCAAAGACGGTGGACAAAGTAAATCTCGTAATTGCAAGCAACCTTTTAAGAGCAAAAAGCCCGAGGGACAGCATTACTATGAACTAGAGGCCATAAGATGAAGCGTAGATGGAAAAATCATCAATGATAAACTATGTCTATCAATGGTCACTTTCATCAAGTCGGTGTCAGTTTGCCTCATTGGACTTCTCTTATTGTGTGATGCTGCCTGACTGGTTTAGCATGGTAGCGGCTATGAGTATGCTAGTGTTTCAGCGAGCAAGAAAGGAGTCAGTATGTTTGTTTCTATCCAATAAATTGAAAAGAATCTATCAAAGTCTTGTCCATATTGACAACGTCAGCAGGAGAGTTTCTGTGTGTTTATACCACAAGCAACACGATCAACGAGTCACTGTAGGTCCACTGAACATGGATTGGATTTGTACTCCCTGAGAAAGGCTGATGCCGAAACGCGGTAGAGCTTCGTACGTTTTTAAACCTGTTCTTTGAACAAGCCAATGGAATAAAGGTTTTTTAACCATTTTCTAAGAAGAGTGCCTTGGATGTTGGTTTTCTTTTTTCAGTTTGAATTCTGTAGCAGCAAAAGGCTAGTACATAGTCATAGCCTCACACACCGACCATTGGTCAGAATAGAGCAACCCATGCAATGTGAACTGCTTATTAGGGCTTTCAGTCAATTAGGAAAAGGTGATGGAAAGCTGAGGCAGACAGAGGTACTGGCAGCTCATCGATTGGTAACTGAACAATGCTAAAGCACAATATTGTACTTGCTCACATGCTCGCTACTTGTTCCTTATTAGTAGCACCTTTCAGGTTGCCTTTTTCTGAAACGCTTGTAATGTTAATGATTCATTTGCCCCAAGAGAAGCTGTGGTAATCCTGCTGATGGATAGTTAAATGGCTGCTAACAGGAGTGTCAGTAGTGGCTCAGTAGTGGCGTGTCCATAGCCAGTGTTGACCCAACATGAACAGCAACATTATCAGTATTAAATAGGTTGATGTTAAGATTTAATAAACACATGTTGTAGCAGCTGGTGGTAGCTGTGATTCCCCCCCCATTCATCGCACTATTACGCTCAAGACACTCAAAAATGATGACTCATGATAACAGGTATTAGTTAGGTGAGTTAGGTGAGTGGGAAAGACCTTGCACACAGCTGAGTGTGTTTCAAAGGCAAAGGTCAAGAATGAGATATCTGGGGAAAAAAATATCTGACTGATTGCATGGGCAGCGTCCAAAAAACATGGTGTTTTTCTTGAAGGTTGCTCTCCGTTAATACTGTAATTAAAGCATGCGAGGATGTTCCATCTACCAGCCTGTGGTCTCTAAATCCAGTCGGTCCACCCCAGATACGTCCGCTACAGATGTAAATGTCAGTTTACTGAGTGGACATTAAACCTAGTTATTAATATGTTGGTAGCTATATTGCTATATGGTCAGGCGATGAGCAGCATCAGTGAATTGATGCGGTAAGTCAATTCTAAGTTAATCATTGGGATAGTCTTGCTAATGGTTTTCTAATGGAGGAGACTGTATAATCAGTAAACATTAGCATCTACATGATTTGCTGAAATGAATTTAATCTTTTATGCCCTGGCTGTATCATTTCCACTTATGACTTCTAAAATAGCTATATTGAATGCATTGCATTTAGCAATCTCTGTTATTACTGCTAATACGTTTCCAATGTCCCTTGCTGTTTTTCAATCTAATAGGATTTTTTCACCCCCGTGGAAAGGGTTGGGAGTCAATCTCTAAGATTTTATGGCAAATATGAAGCTCTGCAAAAAGCATAAAATGTTTCTGATTGCCTTCAAAAGCCATCGCCGCTGTGATGAAATTCTTTGTCTCCTCATGTGTGACATTGCAGTCTATCCGAAGGGCACCCACCAACATGATCTTTTTCCCTTACAGTGTACGTTTCTAACCTTCAACATGAAAATGGCTTTTGTTCCCGTCACTGGAGAGGCTTGATTTGTTTCCTATCAGATAAAAAATGGAAATGGAAAAAAGAGGCGCAGTGATGTGACGTGGAAATGTGTATTTGCTGGTGAATGAAGAGTCTTATGGGCCCATAAAGCGTGCATTTTATTTTGATGGCATTTGAGTGTTCATGTATTGTTACTGATAGGAGGTGAACGGTTTGTAAGATCACATCTAAGTCATATTCAATCGTTCAAATTGTAACTCTTAATAAATGGTGCAGGGTATTACAGAGCTGGCTCTCTAAAAGTATTGTGTGTGTGTGTGTGTGTGTGGTTTTTTAGGGTTAGGGCATGCACATGTGTCCTGTACATTAATGAGCAACAGAAGAAGGTCCGGTGAAAGCAAGACTAAGCGATTCTGAGACCAGCCAAAGCCAATTTTTGTCATACGCGTTGAAAAAACTAAGATACTGGGCCATGGGCTGCATGTGAAGAGGACTCACTATAGAGCTCCTCAGCAGCTATGGGTATCCAATATCAGCCATGTGAAGAGGCTCACCTTGCACTAGGTATATAATCAATCTATTATTTTGGTCAGACAGTAGTTAGGAACACCAACAATTTGATACGAAGATGGATTAGCTCTATTCCTGGCGGACAGACCCAGGGTTACGTACTGTAACTTGCACAGGTGGATTGAGGATAGATGGAATCACTCAGTGGTGGCTCGTGGGGAGAAATTACTCTCTCTCTCTCTCTCGCTCTCTCTCTCTCTCTCTTTCCCTGCCGGGAGCGAGATAGGGTCGCAAATGACTGCGGTTGCCAGACGCTCATATTTTACCTTCTCATTAGCAGTAAAGGAGGACGAGGTAATTACTGTGTTGGAGTGGCAGCTCGGCTCTGAGGTAAAGGAAGCTCCAAACCATGAGATGTGTATTTGGCCATTGCTGGAACAGGAAGTAATCTGCTACACCGTCCAATAAAAAGTGTGTAGGCACGTGATCATAAGATCATATATAATACTAAAGTTATTTTGTGTTAACATTGAAGAATTTGGACACTCGAGCAATTATTTTTACACAGAGACACGAAGAAGCAGACGTGGCTGCGTGGGGGGGGGGCGAGGAAAAAACTACCACATGCATCAACGACAACAGGCGGCGAGCAGTGATCGAATCAAAGCCTTCAGTTCACGGCTGATAATACACACAGCAGTGCAACTTGGTACCCTGTCACCTGGAGATACGCTGAGAATCTACGATGACGTTAACCTGAGATGAATCTGGGACTATTTGACATCTAATTCAGGTGCGTACGCCGGGGATCGCTCACTCCTCATGTACTTATCTGAGAGTCAAACGTATACAATAGCGGTAACAACAGTCACAAGTCACTCCTTGGGGCATGCTACTGTGACATTGTGTCAGTGATACTAAACCAGCTGAGTGACATTCAGTGTAACTCAGTGTAACTCATGTCTCCCAGCCCTCCCAGATACTGGTGGTCTGTCAAACCCAGAATCTGAACAGTAGCCTGTATCCTAAAAGTAGAGTCTGACTCAATAAAATGCTCCACAGCTAAACAGCGGCTACGGTTTCCCTCCTCCAACTGGTTGATGCTCAACTAAATATTGATTGACCCACCTGCAACCTGCCTCTCAGGTTGTGATTGGTTGAAGAAAGACAAACATCCTTTCAGGGGAGCAGGGAGCAGACCGGGTTGCCACAGTGGCTTTTGTCATATAGGTGATGCTGTGCTGAAAAAAAAGATACCAAACATTGGCATGGTAAGCATTTTTATGTGGCATATAAAGGCAAAATCAAAAGTCTTCAAATAGCCCAATTAAAGCAGCAGATATCATGTATTTGAACTCGTCGTAATAGGTAGCTCAGATATCTCCTTGCCACCTTCAAATGATTAATTGTTTTCTTAATTTGAACGTAATGAGGCACGAGGCAACTTCACACACTGACGGCTACAAATGGCTGTTTGAAAAAATTGAACTTCAACACCCAGAAAACAATTAATTTGGGCAAATAGGGCGAATCTACTGGGTCTCAATTAGCGGGGAGGGAACTCTCTCTATTGCAGCCCCACTTTGTGATTTAGGCTGGTGAGAGAAGTGTGAAAATCTCTAATAATGCAGCTTTAATCAACTGTGGTGCCACAAGATACTGACACGTTTTATTCAGCAAGATAATCTTCACAGATGAACACCACTTTTATGATTTTTGAAAAGTAAAAAGCTAGTGTTACATGACTTCAACGTCACCACCACTAAAAATACTAGAAACTGATAAATCTACAAGTTGGAAAGTTTGAGTCAGAATAGTTTGGAAGAGTAGAAACACAACTAGAGGCTGTAAAGGCGACTAGTGAGGAGATGAGTTACCGTGTTCGGAGTGATGCGTTCAATGTCCCCGACAACCTCTGTAGTCTCATTTAGCCGCTTGTTAGCAACCGCCTTAAAAGCTTCAAAATTCACGAGTGGGGTATTTACTGACGTAATTTATGTCGTAGAACAAAACGTCAAAACG
>CABFOQ010002112.1:0-10581 GCA_900660455.1 Gephyroberyx darwinii | reverse complement strand
CACCTGTCCAGCCTGGTCAAAGTCCAGGGACACGATGTGGGAGAAGCGACTGGCATTGGTGTTCATGGAAGTGGCACTGTTGCCAAAAGCCTCGAGGATGGTGTAGACTGCCTGCCATTTCTCCGCTGGGACAGACAAAAACCAACAGTTTCACCTTGTAAAGCTAGGGGGTAGGTTTTAAGGACAGGTCATGAAAAAAACAAATATTGGAATGTTAGTTTGTAGGGATCAACATAGACTTTTTGGCTTGGAATTTGGCTGTTGACATTTTTTTTTAAATACTGTGAAATACACCATTAAAATAATTTTACATCAACTATGTAGAGCTCCAGCAGCGTGCGTTAAGTTGGCCGTGTGTTAAGTATTTGAATAATCATTTTGACCACGCACTGAATAGCGGACCATGAGAAAAAACTCTAGTGCACAACCCTAGTAGGTTTGATTGGTAAAGGATGTCAGGCTGACTATCACTAATAATTCGATACCAGGAGACTTCTGATTCTAAAGGAAGTTAATCCATAATATTACAGTATTGAAATAAGTAATATTGAAAATCTGCACATCTTGCAATAAGTTATCTGTATTTGTAAATTGAATGATAAGGTGAATAGGTTTTACAACATGTCTGCACTAGGTAATGTGAAGATGACACATTTTGTACACAGACACACACACACATATAAAAGTATGTACGTATGTAAGAAAGTATGAACATATATGTTGACTGCTTTGTTCATTCTGTATATAATTAATATTTTTTCATATTTTCCTATTGTACATATTTTTCATTCATATTTCATCATTTCTTCATCTCTCCACTGTTGGTTTACACACCCTGTAGGCATGCTGTAATTCATATATTTCATACTTTTCACACTTTACTACACTTTCTAGTTTGTCAGTTGTGTTCAGTTTAATACCCCTCATTTACTCCATTCTTATCTATAATCTATTTTTCTATTTTTAAGTTTCATCTTATCTTATAAGTGAGTGGCATACAACTAAAGAGACAGTATGGTAATATTCTGGTGCTGGCTACACAAAGACAGCCCTTATGCTATGCAGAGTATGCGGTGCAATCACTTGTACCAGGACAGTTTTCCAGGTATGACTGTTTTAGGTATCACCGGGCTGTATACGCTTTCCCATTTCATGGTCCGTTGGCTTAATACTGAAGACTAAAGCACTGGTTAGCTGATTGCCCCTAAGAAGAGCTGGGACACTTCAATAAGTTTGACTAATTATACCTTAGTGGAACTTATTGGGCTTGATTAGGGGGCTTCCCTCATCCATCACACACAAGCATAACCACGCAAAAATACACCAACACAAACCTCGAATTTATCAGCACAAACTTCCTTAAACACTCCTGTCAAACTATCCCCAAAGTCTACTTGAGAAGATTTCACCTGCCAATCAACTTGATTTCCAATATTCTGTTTTTCAGATGAAGGTCAAAAAACATTTGGCCCGTCATAAAATAAATACTGCTTAAAAATGTCCTCGCTGTTGAGTGTGACCACATTCTTTTATACTTTTTGACTGGTCTGAGGTCACTGGCTCACCAACAATTGAATGCCTGGTTCGTGCTTTCTGTGTGGCTTGATGCACACAAGCTTTGTATATATGCATGACATTCGCATACCTTGGCATTCATGCTTCTTGCGCTCTTTAGCTCTTCAAAAGAAAAAACAAACAAACACCAAAATCGTCCAGGGGTTCGGTTCCTCTTTGCATAGCCAATACTTGATGGATGTGCATTTTACGTAACTACAACGCTGTCTGCACCATGTCTGCGCACGCACGTCCCGTTTCCCTGCCCTGGCCCAAGCAGCACGCAAGTACCTCTCGGCTCCATGTACAAGCGTTGACAGTGAACGTCATGTGAACGTAATGTTTGACAACATTACAAGTCACTTGGGAAATGTGCACAGACTACAGTGTCTGACATAAATATTGTCAAGTTTGATTAGTGAGAATATTTTGTCAGGATGTGTTTATGTTTTTGATGCTTTGATTTAGCTACTTTATTTCATATATTTGAGTTAAAATGGACTAAGTTAAAGCACAATATTTTGCAATTTAATAGACAAGTAGTGTCTCATTGCCATCAATATTGGCAAGTTTGATTAATCATAATACCTTGTTGGGATATTTTGATTTATCCTTCCCAAACTTTCTGACAATTGTGAGTTAAATTGGACTTTCAGTAAGTTTAACAAAATGTTGTCAAGTTGTTGGTGAAACTACAAGTTGTAAAAGTAGCCTAAAGCTAACACTGTTAGTTGCTTTAGTTGCTTTTTATGGTACCCTGTAACTTGTTGAGAAGAAACCATGTAGTAAGGCTATGATTTATGGGCTTCCCTAAATGTTTGGAAATAAACATTTTTCCATTTTACAGTATTTACATGTGCTATCAATTCAGTATGTACAACATTTGTTTTATACAGATCAAATCGACATCTGTAAATATCGGTTATCAGCCAAAATGTTCATATCGGTGCATCCCTATATGATGATGATGATGATGATGATTATTATTATTATTATTATTATTATTATTATTATTATTATTATTATTATTAAGTATTCTGCTATACTCCTTTCTGCCTGCAGGCTCACCAGAGCAGATCTTGCCGGTGCTGCCGGCAATGGAGACCAAGTACTGCACCAGGTGCTGGCAGTTGGTGGTCTTGCCGCTTCCAGACTTGCCCAGCAGCACGATGGACTGGTCTTGCCGGGTGGTCAGCAGATTGCGATAGGCTGACTGGGCCACGGCGTAGACATGAGGTGCTGAGTCTTCACGCCGACAGCCTTTGAACATGTGCATCACCTGAGGGGAGAGGAAATATAGACGCACAGGGGCAGAAGAGGGAGGACAAAGGGAAAAAGGGAAAGATAAGAGAAATCAGTGGTGTGAAACTTGTACAAAAAGACACCAGACAGTCAAATGTACACTTATAACAGCACTTGAATTTTTTAAATTAGTTTAGATATCCAAATTGGCATGTTGGCATCTGCAAGCTTCATCAAGTGATATTTAAAGTAATAATACAACATTTTACATAAATAAATGTAATGTAAATAAATTTTGCACACTGACAACAGTGACTCAACTTCTAGCCCATTCATAAAAACTTTCACATTTGCTATCCTAACACCCAGCCTCGAAAAAAAATCCTCTGGCACACAGAAAGTGATGCGTTTTACATTTCTGGCAACAGCGGTGTGTTCGGAATAAATAGAAGAACTGGGTAGTTAGCATGAGCAGGGATCAACAGAAAATTCAAGAAAAAAAAAGGAAGTCACAGTACCAGCTACATTATTTGATTGAAGTGACCTCTGGCAAAGTGAAGTGCACTTTATGATGTTTTAAGACCTTTTTAATGCCAGTCAGAATGAAGCTTAAGACCAATTTCACAACTGAAATAAACGGGAAAATGAAAACCAATTAAAATACAGGTCTGCATGACTGGGCTGATTTCTCACCAGAAAAAAAAACAACCGCCCACTAAGAAGGTGCAGCCTTTTTAAAGGCACAAATTAAATTTCAGTTTTGTTTTTTAAAAATGTATTTGAATGTATTCAAGTCATTTTAAGGCCTTGAGTTTACATAATACACGTTAAGGCTTTTCGCATGACCTGCCTGTCTCCTTTGATGTAGTTTCACCATGTTACCAAACAGGTTGTGTGTGAGACCTGGGAAGGCACACACACACACACACACACACACACACTCACACACGGTCTAATGAAGAGTCATTTCATTGCGAGTGATGGGAGCTGAGTACATGTTAGCGGGCGCTGGCCTCTGGGAACTGTAACCTCCAAAACTCATTAGGTTAACTGGATCTCATTGTCATTTGGAGAGGGAGAAGCCCTGGCTAGCCGCTCACTCATCTTTCCTCGCTTAATTAATAAGTCCCCCACCAATACATAACAGACAGACCACGAAAGAAAGAAATCCTCTGCGTGTCCTCTGTAGGGGGAAAGGAGCAGGGCATGTATTACGAGAGAGAGAAAGTCTGTGTGTGTGTGTGTGTGTGTGTGTGTGTGTGTGTGTGACACACTATGTGACACACTATTTAATAGCTCCATGATGGTTGTGTTTTATTGCCTCAGAGTAAGTGTTAAATACCCATTTGGCTCTGAGGTTTTCCTAACTGCCTCATTGTTATATGATTATCGCTTCTATGTGTTTACTCATGTATGGTTGTCAGTGCACCTGTGTATGTGTGTTACAGTATCGTTGGACCGATACAGAATTTTGAAGGCCAATACTGATACAGATACAGATATTTTTGGATTAAAGCTGCCAATAGCCACAATTCTGTGCCAATATTCAATATCTTTAGATTTGACTATTTTCATGCCAAACAATCACAAGTATTCAGTGTTTAACTGAGAATTTCTTGGCAGAGTGCAAAATCACATTTATACAATGGGACATTAAAACTCTCCATTTAAACCCAGTAGCAATAACTGTAAAACATTAAAGGAATTCATTAGGAACAATTAAAATGAAAATTCAGTCATTAGCCACTCACGCCCACGTCAGTAGAAACTCCACTGAAGTTAATAGGACAACCAAACACCCAGCAAGTTAGCCCATGTAGTTCCATCTCTGCCTCCTCCCAAAATATTTAAATTAACAGGGAAAACCTTTCACGGCTAAAAAACAAAATAACATAAAATGCCTGTAATGTCTTCACACAGGTTGTGCAGCATAATCCAAGTGTTTCTGTTTTTTTGGAGCTGGCCCTGTTAACTTCAAAATCACTTATCACTGATAAATGAATGATAATGACTGAATTCTCATTTTGGGGTGAACTATTCCTTGAATGCATATTTGTGTTGAATCTGATTAAAATGCAACGTTAGAGGTTCAGGCTAAGGGCTTCCCATAGACAACCTGTGTAGTATTGATTAGTTATACAATAAAAATGCGATCAAACCCCATCATAGTCCAGATCAGAACCCATCAAACCAATATATCGGTCTTAACCCTAGTGTGGCTGTGTCTCCTCACCTTCTCAGAGTACATGGACGGTGTGCTGAGGGGGTTGATGACCACCATGTTGGGTCCGGCGTAGGTGTGGATGAGGTTGCCTCCATAGCGCTGCCTCAGGGAATGCATGACGCTGGACTCGTTCAGGTAGAGTAGCGAGGCCAAATCCTCCGATCGGTCAAATGACGGAGGGTTAGCCTGGGGATGGAAAGAATGGAGATGGTAATGATGTCGAAACCAACTAGCTGGGTTTGATGCCTCATTGGTGTAACTCAAAACCTGGCTGGGAAACACTAAAAGGGTCTGAGAGGTGTCCTTCCCATCATGCACCGCAGCTACTCTATATTGGTTCCAAAGAGAAAGGAGGAGATGTGAATACTGGGATTTGAATGACCTTGAATGAAGAAAACACCTTACCAGATTGGAAACCGCATTAGCTAGTCTGTGATCACTTTATACCAAAAGACACCAAAGGGACGAGAGGCGAAACAACTAATGTTGGTGAATCAAGCTTTCTCTGGACAGACTGCTCACCCATTGATGTTTAGGAGACACTTTTGGATTTCGCGCTTAAGTTTCAATTCATCACTGTGGGCAGGAAATGCCCATACCAGACACCAGAATTTAATTTGGGCAAATACGACAAATCTACGGCATCTCATCTCAATTAGTGGGGAAGGGAGACAGGTGTATTTATCATAGAAACCCATGCCTTCAACATTTAAGCCAATGTAGGGCACTCCAGGATGAGAGAAGTGTATGTCAAGGTCTTATGACATAATAAAGAGAAGTCAAAACAAGTGTGAGGAAATTTAAAATATGCACCGACACGTTTCAGTGATATTGGATTTCATCAGGGTATGTCATTTCCCCACACACGCTTTGACTTCTCTTCACTTTGACTTTAGATTCTGACATAGACGTCTCACATGATTACCAAGAGCACCTTCATTTCTGGAAAATGCTCACCATACCGCTACCACACTTTTAAGTACAGTGACTATCTTTTCCACGTTTTTCACTGTAGTTACAGTAACTTAGCTGGAACCAGTTCAACAATGTTAAGAAACCTTGGATATTTCAATTGCATTTGACTGACCAAACAAAATCAGGCAAAGCGAAGAATATTATGGGATTTCTACTAAATTTCTTTATTTTATTCAAGGTCCTTCAAGTCCCAATATTCACTAGGCTCCATTCACACTGGAACCAATATAGAGCAGATGTATTACCCTTTAGGAAGGACTCATCTTGGAGTGCTGCTAGCAGCGGTAGGCATAATGGGCAGTGGGTCAGGCATTAGTATGCAGAGATGTAAAGTGCCACCGGGAACAACCCTACTGCCAAGTACAATTAAAACAGATGTATTTACCCCTCCCATCTCCGAGTAGCCTCCAAGTTTGCAAGTCCTTAATCAAACAGATGCTTCAGACATTTGATTAGCTGCCGCCGACCTTGACGGTGCAAAGTCACCCTTATCGCCATCGCCTGACGAGAACTGAATGACTTCACCCATCTTGGGTAGGCAACAGGGAAGTATTCTTTCTTTTTTTCCTCTGTCAACAGATAGGCTCTTGTCAAGGTATTGGAGACAGCATGAATAATGGCAAGTTTTTTGGGGAAACAGTAAACAGATTTGCGAAGTGCTGTCAGAGATCTCTATGTCAGACCAGGCAAGGTGCCATGGCTAAGCAAGTGAGAGACAACAGGTGGCGGTGGGCTGTGCGTCAAACCTCCAACTGTTCCCCTCTGACCTCTCCTCCAGACACATCTCATCATGCCCAGTGGCTGTCAATGTCCTCAGTGGCCATCTGTGTGGCCGCCTGACCGTCCTCTCTGGGCATGCTCAAACAGACTGAGTGACAGGTGGAGAGTATACCTCCCTCCTTCCTTCTGCTCCTCCTGCATGCCAAGCCCTTCTTTTAAAGTCAAAATCTGTCCCCGGGGCATTGTTTTCTAACATCCGGACTGACAAAACAGGGCTGTCTGGGAATGAATATTAGATATACTTTATGTAGTCACTGCAGTACTGCTGCACAGGTAAAACAGTAACATGTACATCCTACTTGGAAGTGCCTATGACCCGTACACTACATAAATTTGGAAAGAATCGCCACACAGCAGACGTTTTTCCTCCCACCACAAAAGTTATATAGCCAAAGTTTATGTCATTTGCTGAGTAGAAATATGTGGGAGCTGGATCAGCACCAATTCCCATACTACAGATACTATTGGTGCACCTCTATTAATCTGTACTTGCCGTTTGAGCCTACTGTCGATCTTCTGGCAAATTCAGCAAGGTAGAAGATGTTTAAGCGGCCACTCACCTTCTCCACGTCGTCCTCGTCAACGTCCAGTATTGCACCATCGTGTTCCAGTTTGATTTTCACCTTGCCCTCTGGAAGGGAACCAGGCTCAGTCTTCACCATGGTGGCTGGGCGGAGAGGAAAGAGAGGAAACGACATTAGCTTTTACGCTTTATTGCTGCTTCCAATGCTCACACTCATCCGGTGAATTATTGTTGCTCATCCAGTGAATTACTGCCTGAATTATTGTTTTGGATCAAAATGTGACCAAAGTGTACATGGATCTATTCTGGCTAGCTAAGTTAACTCATCAAAAAAATTTAAGGTTATGAATGGCAATACCAAAGCAGTAAAAAAATACATTGTACACAAATACACTGTTCAAAACTGTGTTGCTCCACAAGACCACTATATAGATGCAATTGGAGCCTCCATCCGCCATCCACAATCAGCCAGAATCGAGCCACCCATCAGCCAAGTTGCTTGCGGTATGAACGCCCGGTAAGACTACTATTGTTTAGTGGAGGATGTCAACAGGCCAGCAGAAGAAATAGTGCAAGTGCGTATTGTCAACTTAATCATCTCCAGTAGGTATTAAAGGGAGCGAGAGCGGGAATTGCTGACAGATCTGGAAAAAAACCCAGGTGCATCATATCTCACCCAGGGAGAAGCCATCCTTGTGGACCAGCCAGACTTTCTCTGATCCATACCATGCCTGCTCTGCTGCGATCTGTTCCTCGGTCTTCACCTGGTAGACAGGAGGAGAAAATGCATTCAGCTTTAATCACAGAGAGTGTTGATATTCTGGATAGATGAGAGCTGCCATTACATGTTAATGGGACCATTTTGCTTGACCACTGAAAGTCAATTAACACCGGTTATTTCGGATAGAGCTCAAAAGACTCCCAATCAAACTCTAGTGTGGTTTTACACTCTGCCTTAACATGCATTTCTCCACATCTGTCCATATGCATTGAATAAAATGGTCCAGATGAGTGCTGAGATGGGCAATTTAGCCAATTTGATACCAACACATGCTGAGAGAATGTAAAGGAAATGCTTATCGAGAGAATCAACATGCAGTGGGTGACAGCGGACACACAGTGAGGAGGCACTGGAGAAGGGTAGGGTTCAACTAATATGGGTTTATAGAATTTTGAGACAGAAGAGGATGACAATAATAAAACATATTCATGCATACTTGTATGGAATATTGACCAAAATATCTCATTAGAATCATTAAATTCTATAATAAATATGTAATTAATCAAACCATCATATCAGAGGTGCATTAACTAGCTGATATCTGATTTTTTAAAAAGGCCAATATCGGCCTCATATATAGGTCTAACCCTGTGGTCCCCCACCCTCCCAAAGCCTCTCACAGTCCACTGGGCACTGCTCTGGTCAGTGACCCAAACCAGACAGAGTCTTCAGGTCAGAATCAACCAACCAACACAACATCACCGCAAGCAATATGCCAGGAATTAACTTGGTTCAGTGCACACCAGGGGAAGAAAACATAAATGAAGGGAATAAAACAAAACTTGAATAAAATAAGAAAAATTTAATTATATTAATTTTAAGATTATTTAAATCATTACAATTCTTAAATTAAAATAATTAATAATTGTAACAAATACTTATAATATAATATAAAATAACAATATAAATAATAATAAATTTAAATTAGAGTAAAATAAAAAATGAATAATAAATGAAGTATATGAAATTTATGAAAATAAAGATAATTACATACATTTTGAAATGCAAACCAATAAAACAAATGAAATAATGATTGAGTCATTTTGGATTCCTGCTATTAGTTTTTTTTTTAAATCCATATATTAATCCAAATACAAGTGCAATACAAGTGTCACACAATGTGATTTGATGAAAAAGTGGACAGGCACACTGCAATCTGCAAGCACAGGGAAGGTGGTGGGAAGGAGGTGTTGTTGTTTTTTTGGACAGGCTGGTGAATTACACTCAGGCACAGCGCAGGCCAGACCTTGGGTTGCTGGGCTGCAGCATGGGACACCTGAAGAAGGGCCACAGGGTCCTCTTCCACTGCTCCCTGATGATTGGCAAGCATGAGGAGGAGGGAGGGTTCAAAGGTCACAGTTAGATATGAGCAACGGATACATATACATATAGGCTGAACAGCACCCACACCCAACAGCAAAAATATATCATCGGCTTTGGTGGAGATTGTATCATTGCATCTGCAGAACATGTAGAAGTAACAGATGCTTATATTTGGCCAGCAAACCTGCGAGAAAGAAATCTGGCTTACTGTATAAGCATGATCATCTATGGTAGGACCTAATATGATCCACTTATTATTGCTGCCAAAAGAAATAAAGTTTTCAATTATTCTATTGTGGTTTCAAATGTTTCTTTGAGAGGCAACAAAGAGTTGGAGGACAGATGGGAGTCAGTGATGAGGAGGGAAGTCTACGCCTGGAGAGGAGTTAATGCATCATGACGCAGAGCGGTGACATGAGAACACCTGACCATCGTAAATCACCAATGTCCACACACCGCTCATACACATCCGTCAAACACACCGGTCACATGCTCCATCAGACACCGACACACCAGACTCCCATCCACTGCCATTTATTCACACTGCTGAGAGCAGCCTGGCTCCAGGCCCGGAACGGGCCCAAACATGCAACGTGGTACCGCGGGGAAACGCTCCATTGCCATGCCGATATCAAAATTAAGAGGCAACACAGAGAAAAGCAAAGCTCATGCGAGTCTCAAACGGTTTCAATGTGTTACTGCATTCCAGGTAAGCAGGGAAATAAATTGCAACTCATGGGAAGCAGCATAGACAAAAAAAAAAGCAGTCAGACCAGTTCATACCAAATAGACCTAATAAAAGGGGAGGAGAAAAAGGAACTAAATATAACTGCAAAGTACAGATTAGGGTTTGACTGATATGGGTTTTTGAAGGCAAATAAAGATAGTGATATTTTCCCACAGACAACAGGTTGTAGTATTGATGAATTTTCCATTAAAAATGTAATCAAACTTCATTATATCCATCATATGAGAGGTGGACGACACTGACTGACCGATATTTAATATACAATATCGGCCACATATATCGGTCTAACCCTAATGCAGATGTTTAAAACTGACAAGCAGGAGAGAAAAAACAAGGATGATGGCAGCGGAGATTACAGGTTGGCAAGTTAGAAGGAGACCAGGCCTTACGCTCCAACACGCGACACGAGTACAAACTCCTGCCAGAAGGCC
>CABFOQ010002111.1:0-10201 GCA_900660455.1 Gephyroberyx darwinii | reverse complement strand
TGTAATATGAGTTGAAATGAGTTGGAACACCTTCTGACCTTCTGCAGAATCCATGCATCACTTGTCTCAAGCTTTTGGGAGATTGGCCCGTTGATCAACTGACCTGTGAAGTGGACATAAACACCAAAATCAGCCATGTGTCCCGGGTAGATCATTCACTCCAGTGCTCCATGCTAAGGCCACTAGCATTATTCAAAGTATGAAGACTTACCTTTTAGTAATAAACATTTTTTAGTGTTTTTATTACATGGCCTGTAGATACATACATTTAAAAAAAATGAAATGTTGTTAACCCAATAGATGATGTAGTCAGGTTTATTTTATTATTTTTTACTATTTCAGTTGAGCAACCATGTATTCATCTGCTGCGCAGTGATTTCTTAGCTGTGCACAGTCTCCCATTGCCCAACAACCTTCACTTCCTATCAAACAGAGAAAGTAGTCCGTGGTAGTTCAAAACAGTAAGTTTGTGTTACCAACCTGCTGGACCTGGACGCATATCATTTAAAATGACTTACTATTTAGCTTTAGAGCTGCTACAAGTTCTCATTTTCTCACTTCTGAGATAAAGCTAGTGGTCTACTATCAGGCAACATAGTGTATGCTAAAGTGTTAGCATGGAGCCTACCACCTCTCAATGTAGTGAATGCTAAAGTGTTAGCATGTAGCCTACTATCTCTCAATGTAGTGAATGCTAAAGTAGTAAATGCTAAAGTGTTAGCATGGAGCACATTTTGTACGCTGTACAAAAATGTGTATTTATTGCTCCATTTAACAACATTGAAATGGATTTCTAAAGAGAGAATTTAAGGAGGTGAAAGCTGCTGCAGTGTCACATTGTTACAAAGCAGGTACACAGTAATGATAACTTTAAAAACAAAACATTATAACTTGCCATTTACAATAGGCTCAGCTTACTTCAATGGGCTCTGTTGTGCTGATTCTACATCATTGTGATATATCTTATTTCATGAACCATACATTCATGGTCTCAGACTACTGAGACCACGAACGTCCCTAAAAACTAAGGGCAAATGCAAAAAAGTCATAATATGAGGGTCATAATATATGTATTTTCCCTTGGCCATTTCTGCAGGGCCTATTTGAGCGTGAAAGAGCTGAAAGAGGAGCTCCATCTGAGCGGCGGTGACACACTCAATGTCTTCTTTGCCAACAACTCGGTTCACGAAGAGCTCGCAGGCGCTGCAACCTGGCCGTGGGCAAAGGAGGCTCTTACCCACCAAGGTGAGTTGACGTGCATCTAATGTGTATCACATGTAAAGTCCGCATCTTTTTTTCATTCTCAGTCTGTTTTTATCTTTATACTTTTATTCTCGGGTTTTCCCCCTTCCTCTCTCTCCTCACCCGTTTCTGCTTCTCTCATTCTTGTTTCCGTTTTTCATCCTGATTTTCAAACTTTGTTTTTCTTTTTCATCCTGATTTTTGTCTCTCTCTCTCTCTCTCTCTCTCTCTCTCTCTCTCTCTTTCTATCCCTGCATCCTTCCTGCTTTCTTCCCTTGCCCTGTCGCCCATTGTTTTCTCCAAACGAAATGGGGAGAGCGGGCAGAGATTTCCCGGCACATTGCCTGTCTTCTTCCAATCATTAGGCCCTTTTCCACTGGAAAAGACTAATCAACCCAACCCAACTAATCAACCCAACAACCAAACAAACAAGAGACACAGAGGGCCCAGTGCCCCTGTTGCCACCCATGCCTGCTTGCCAGCTGATCTTTCTTTCTTTATTTCTGTACCACTTTACTTATTTATTTACTTTTTTTCTGGCCTGTCTATTTTTTTTTCTTCCAATTTCTTTCTTGCGCCAGTAAAAAGTACTCAGAGGGCTACAGATTAGGAGACACGTGGGGTAGATGCATCTCCAGAGGAAGATGGGAAAACTACTCAATTTCACAAAGATTAACGTTTTATACCGAAATTAGCTACATTCAAAAGTAGCATTATTAAGTTTGGAGATAAAAGACATGCCCCGTTATACCCTGAAAATCCCCCTAAGTGCTGTCATAGCTTTACTTGAGTAGCTACTTGAGTATCTCCAAAATATCAGCTTTGAAGAAATGTAACGTATGCCATTTAGTGGATTCTTTTATCCCAAGCGTCTAAGTGCGTATGTTCTCGGTATCAGTCATTAACGTATTTAGTCTCATATTCAGTCTTAATAGTCAAAAATAGAAACAAGGTAAAATTAGTTATCATTAAGATACAGTACTGTGCAAAAGTCTTAGGCACATAGAAAAATTCTCTAACATTTAATTTTTGGGAAATCTCATATTTGCCCTTTTCTACTAACACACTAATGCAGACCAAATTTATATATAAAAAAAAAAATCAGGTGCCAAAGACTTTTGCACAGTACTGTATACAGTATGTTTAACTGGTATAATTGCCAGTCAACTATCAATATTAAACCTACCTATTTTGTCAAAATGATACGGTCTGCCAAGTAGGCTGTCAACATCAAGAGAATTTCCATGCTTGCGGAAGGATTCATTTGGCGTGATGTTCAGATGGTGGAAACAGTAACTAATGATGGTCTGTTGATAATTTGCGTGTGTGGAGCGTGTGCTTACTGTTTTGTATTTACTGCTATCGAGAGACAGAAGCTTCCACCTGTGGGCATTAATTGCTGCATGTGCGTCAAGACTTTAGTGTTTTGGACTCGTTTCACCCAGCGGCCCTGGAAACAAGGCAAAATAAGGCAGATCATTCCAGTAGTATCAAGAAAATGACACTTGGTTTAAGAATGAGTGACCAAGTGAAATGATCACGCCGCAATGGCAGATTTTTTTCACTTGTGTTTAAGTAAATTACTTGTTATTTTTGCAGTGTATATTAGTGCTATGCTCCACCTACTGGACTACCCAGGGCCACTGAGAAAAACTGTCTGATGTCCTCATAGACACCCATGTATTTTCTATGTTGTACAATGTGTTTTGAGTGGGTTTCATGGGCCCCTGGGATCAGGCTCATAAAGGAACATTCAATGTTTCCAGTCAAATAAAAAAATCAGTCGGTGGACGGCAACACCCTATGTGCTCGCCCAACATCTATGGTAACTCTTAATGGCCTCCCAGTATGCAGAGCCAGCCCCCCCCCCCAAGCGTTCTGGTTTGTGTTTCAGAGCTCTATCTTGAGCGGTTGAGAAGTTGCCTTGGTGGAAGCGCGCACATACACACACATGCACACACATGCACTCAAAATGAAAAATGTTTGCAGGATATAAAAATGAAACAGATCAAAATCTTTCACTTAGTTTAAGTGTCTTTATTTCACATGCATGTTAACCAGCAGAGGGAGGTAGCTATTGGCTGGCACAATTAAAAGTTTTAATTTTAAAATGCTATTTATATCCATTTTTGAAGAAAAGAAACCCCAGATGATTATGTGATCTATCATGTTACTGTTTTGTATATAACAGGGTCAATATAGCTAATAACTTTGACAAAATTAAATAGGGACTTTTACTTTGAATGAGACTCTTTTTTTAATTCTGAATGATTCTCTTTCACGTGACATTTGGGTGCAGTCCCTTGCTCCCTGCATCTGTCCCCGTTTAAACGGAGTTAGTGGATGACAAGCTGCCTCCAGAGACCCCGCTGTTTAATGTCTTCACGTTTAATGTCTTCATCGTTCAGCGTCTTCACCACTGAACAGACTGTTCCTAATTAGCAAACCAATAACTGTCATGTCCACTCCATAGCCTCTGTCGTCACGATCCTGCAGAGAACTCGCGTCCTCACAAAACCCGCGTTCAAGGGATTCGGAAATTCATTTTTAAAATCGATATCCACGCATTTGGAACATCTTTTAATATATTTTGGTTGATTAAAGGTGTTGTTGTTGTATGTTAATAGCAGGCAATAATGGCCCACATCCACCCGTAGCCACCTTTCCATATCCTGCTTCCTCGTTTGGCGTTTTAAGCGCTTCAGGTTTACTTTATCCCCAATTGGTTATAAAGGTCACAGTGCTTAGGCTGTTTAGTACGGTGGTCTGTTTCTCTTTTGTTAAATGCCAGCATGCTCTTAAGGCAGAGTGCAAATGTGTTTCAGTGCTGGGTGAATCTTGACTCTCAGACCAGTGCCAAACGTTTTGTGATCAGTTGTTCTAATTAGACGAGGAATCAAAAAGTGTACGAAAACAGTTAACTTGCACTGTGAATTTTCTTGTCCCTTTCCCCAGGTGGCATGGTGCTGAACCCCTCCTACTTTGGTACAGTCGGCCACAACAACACCATGATCCATGAAATGGGCCACATCTTCGGACTTTACCACGTCTTCAAGGGGGTGAGCGAACGTGACTCCTGTGATGACCCGTGTCAGGTAGGATCTCCTCAACTCTACGATACGATTATTGGGATTTTTAAAAAAATGTTTTAGCATGTTTGAAGGATTCCCTCACTAAAGACCAACAAATTATTACCTGGTATTCATTGCTTGCTATTATACAGCTGATTATATAATATGTATATATGTAAAATGTTACTATTTTATCAGCCAATGTTTTAAGATACAATAACTAATTTCACTTAACTAGTTTTACTTTCACCCCATATTCTTAATTAGTGTTGGTGTCACCTTTTTCAAATGGTGGTTACAAATTATTATTAAGCATGTCCATTAACAAGAGCACTGCCAGTGATGGATTTACTGACCCAAGTAGGGATTGAGGACCCATATTTTTAAAATAAATGTTATCACAAGCCACTGATTTTTTTTTTGTCAGCAAATACGTATATGCTGTCTGACATTAACTTTTTGATCATTTCAATTCTTCTAGATGGTATATGGTAAAAAAAAAAAGGAAGGCCTTTGTCCTGCAACATAATGATGCTTTTTTGTTTTAAAAAGAATGCCTTTGATTTCTCTTTTATTTCCATTCATCTGTGGGCACACCCACCTGTGATGAGCTCTCCATTGGATTCCTCCAGTGTCAATTTGCTAATAGTTATGTCATGCCTGATACCAGGAGACCACCCCATCCATGGAGACTGGAGATCTGTGTGCTGACACAGCCCCGACGCCCAAGTCCAAGGCCTGCCACGACCCCGGAGCTGTCAATGACACCTGTGGCGTCACCACATACCAGGACACACCTTATAACAACTACATGAGTTATACAGGTGAGATGAGAAAATGAAATGAATGGTAAATTGTCAAATAACATCAGTGGGGAAAAAGCAACTCCACTATCTCTCAAGTATTTTGGAACTTTTGATGTTTCAGAGATGTAGCGTTTCTGTAGTGTGCCGACGATACACGATGTGAAAGTTATTGCTTTGCTAATTAGAAACAGTGCTCTAGAGGTGAACCCGTTAGGCAACGAAAACGTTAAATGTGAAGATGTTAAACACTTGGGCCTCCGAGAAAGCTTGTCATTAATGGTTCCACTTAAGCCTTCTAAACAGGGACACGTGAGGCACTTAAATAAAATCAATTTACCTTGGGACATTCATAATGCATAGGATAGAACAACTACCACCTAACCCTCTAGCCTATACAATATAGAGCCAGCCATCCATCCATTCGTGTTAGTTTTGTCCACAATTTGATGTTGTAGAATGATCGTGACTAATGTGCTTTACAACAATAATAATGTCCAAAAAATACTTTTGCTCATAAAACAATAATAAAATGAACAATTTCAAATGTAATCATGCTCGAAATAGTGACGTTCTCATGTTCACATTTGATGAACGTTTTGTTATTTGACAGTATTCACATTTCAATTTATTCTAGACATTTACTCCAGGCAGGCTGCTCCTCAATCGCAATAATCCTTCTTCCTTGTATCCTCAGAGGATTATAGGGCTGTTTCTTTTCTGTTCCAAATGGGATACAGCCTACATTTTCCACATTAGATGGGAGTTTGAGCTTGAGGTGTGATGATTAACTGAGCATTTTTGGGTTTTTTTGCACCTCATCAGATGACAACTGTACCAACCATTTCACTCCCAACCAAGTGGCCCGGATGCACTGTTACGTAGACCTGGTCTACCAGAACTGGCTGAGGGACCGCCAACCGGCCCCCATCCCTCTGGCCCCCATAGTGACGGGTCAGAGCTCAGATTCGGTCTCCATCTATTGGCTGCCGCCTGTTAGGGGACCGCTCCACCAAAGGTACGACTTCAAGGGATTATTAATCTGGATTATTTCTCTCTTAAAGGAATTTGGGGAGTTTGACCCATTGGTCAATTTACCTGTTAAATGATGAGAGGAAAGTTGATCAGGCCATTCACCCAAAAACTTCATATTTCTATATTTTTTTAAGAACGTTACTTGATTCATTCATACCCGGTAGTGGTTTAGTGGCTATTTGATAGACACTTTCTTCACATACGTATGGCCCTCTGTAGATCTTTTAATGTGAACATTACACACATTTTATACTGTATACTGTTTCCTCCTCATATCCTTCTAATGTGTTATATAGTGCATATACAGTACTGTGCAAATGTAAAAAAAATGTTGCTTGCTTGATGCTTTTAAAAAAAAATGAAATGAAAAGTGTCTAAATATAAGAAAATACTATGAATAGGAGTAATGTAAAACACTAATGCAGAAAACAAAAAAATAATTTTCTTAGACCAAATGTATATCAAAAAGGGTTTCCGCTCATCTCATACTGCACATATTTCACATCTTTGGCTTCACATGGTAGCGATGAATTGTTTCCTCTTCTCTCAGTTCCTCCCTCCGTGCATCGGGTGTGAACTGCGGCGATTGTGAGAAAGACGGCGTTTTCCACCAGTACGCCTACGAGGCCACCTCACCCCGCATCTGTGACACATCCGGCTACTGGACACCTGAGGAAGCCATTGGTCAGTAAAACAAACGCTGTGTGTGTGTGTGTGTCTAAAAGGAGGGTGAACAATTGATCGCCACATTTACCCATTTTTTAAGAAGGCTGACAGTAAACAGAGTCATGTAACAACCAGTGTTACTCAAACAAGTCCTATTTTATTTATCACACATTTAAAAAGTAATACTTTACTTATTACTCCCTGGGAGCAGTAATTTGTTACTTTTGCTTTTCTGTTACACACCTGAAATTGCCACAAAATCAGTTCCCACTCCTGTGAATGATCAGCGAAAACCAAACAGTGGCGACCTCCAATGTTCTTGTCGTCCTTTTGCTTAACAAAATAGAAGTACCTCCATCCAGAGAAAATGAACTTTTCTGCCATTTTCCAATCTAAGGTGTGAGAAGATGCTGACTAATTATGAGGGGAAACCGATCTGGGAATGGGAGTGGGGTTTAGTTTTTGGACTATTCAATCCCATGGTGCATTTCTGGCAATGACGTGTAGTCCTACCTGAATATAAGAAGAGGACTGTAGTATGAAGAGTTAAAGATAGATTTTCACAATGATAGAGCTGCTTTTTCATTAATTAACTACTACTACTAATACAAAACAGACAAAAAATATTTTCTCAAGTGCTGTAAACTTAAGTAAAGTGAGGTTTGGTGGCATCAGACTTTAGTAAGTGTCTCAGCTGACTGACTGGCCTGAATGCAGCTTGGAAGCACCACCATGGGAGCAAGTTCATGATCTCTTTTTCAGTTTTTGTCTCTTTCTGTCCCTCTTCCTGCTCTCTTCCTCTCTAAATAGAGGAAAAAATATGCCAGACAGGCAAATTAGCTATATAGCTTTTTCAAATACTGGACTTTATTAAAATATGCAGTAGCTAAGTTGAACAAACTGCTCAAAGACTCAACGAAGAGGAGTCCTTCCCCTGCCACAATACATATCTGATCCCAGTTTCAGGTTCGAATTTGTGTCCTTGAGTCCTACCTCTGTTTCATTTTCCATTGAGCATATCATCCCATCCTGCCACTGCCCTCCCCTCCACACACACATCTCTTTCCCCTGTGAATTTCAGGTGCGTGCAAGGCTAACAGCTCCTGGAAGAGAAAAAAGCAGAAAATCATTAAATGATAATTGCCCTCAGCTACAGACCTCTCTCCCCCTCTGTCTTGTTTTAGCTGACACGAGAACAAGGGTTTCTTGGCAGCACACCAACTCTGGGTAATGTTGAGTGCCGTTCAAACACTGAACCTCCGTCATACATATATGTATATAAAAAAAGAGAAATGTACCCCGTAGCGCTATACTTTGAAACTTTACGCTTCATGTAAGCAGATGGTCCTTGTTATTCCAGCCACGATTTCTGGAGAAGCCCGGTCTCTTTTGACATGACGTGTAGTGTGAGGGGGAAAAAAGAGAGAAAGAAAGAGAGAGAGAGAAAGAAAGAGAGTGAATGAGAGAAAGAACAAAAACACAACTACCACTCTCCATCTCTTCCGTGGAAACTCTACCCAAATATGTGGAAATCCTCCGCTGGAATTTATGCTTTGAAAACAAGCGCCGAGGAGGAACAGGGGGGATTACGGCTCCCTCTCTTTCGCTGCGGGACCATAATGATGATAAAGAGTCAATTACAGTCTTACTCTAAACAGTGGGATCCACAGAGCCGAGGAGACAGCCAGTCTGCTGGCTTCCCTGGCTCCCTTTTCGCTCTTTCCCACTTCTAAAGGCGATGATGCGCGGGGTCAGTTTTTCAGCCAGCGAGATGGGCAATATCGCCTTCAGCGGGCGAACGGGAATTGGGAAATTGGACAAATTCAATGTGGATATCATAGTTGGTGATACAGAACATAAGAATAATGGCAAAACACTGTTGGCCATAATTGTTGGCAAAATTGCCCATTTACATCGCCTCAAAATGCTGCCTGTGCGCCATGGTCCCGACTGGTTCGAATCAGTTCTCAGGCTTAGGGAATGCACCCAGCAGCTTCAGAGCACCGCGCTCCCATTGAGGGGAGTCAAATTGGTGAACGTGCTACGTCAAGCGCTAAAGTGGGTTAGTAAAACAAATTATGAGGTAAAATAGGTTTTTTAAAGGTGCTGAGTGACATTTAATCATCGAGATATTATTATCGAATGGATTGCTGAAGACGATTGGTCAGCCTCTAACACACACCAGTGGTATTTTTAGTGTTCAGGGGTTTCCCAAAATAACATTTCCCATAAACCCTGTTGCTTCCTGTCACAAAGGCCCGGTGGAATACAATGTTAAATGCAGTGTAGAAGCTGGTAGAGGCTGCCAGTCATCTTGGCGATGGTCATGTTTGTTTGTGGTAGTTATATTAATGTCCCAAAATGAATGTGGTGATGATTTAATGATGTTAAATTTAAAGGACTACACCAACTTTTGGGGAAATTGGCTCGCTTGTCATAGGAGTAGCACCAAAATCATTTCTTTTTTTCTGTGGTAGATATCCCTGTCCTGTGCACATGCTTATGCTTTAGCATACAGTATACTAGCATTATCTAATGTGAGAAGATAGACTTTTTAATAATCCAGAGTTGGTGTTGGATTTTGTCTGCCAATCCTCTCGTCACATAAACCAGTAAAAGTGATTCATTGTACTGCAGCGTGTTATTAGTCGTGGAGAGGGTGTGAGAGGTGCTGATGGCAGGAGAAAGTCCATACTCCCACATCTCACATTGCACAGGACGAATGCAAATCTAAAATGAAACCTCAATGATCCTAGTGGGGAAATCATTACAGCAGCAAAAGTCATAGACACCTACATACAAAGTAAAGAAAATGGGGGATGTTAAACATAACACAACTGCTAATTGCAACAGTGGAACATATTACATGGAAATATAAGATTATTAGAAATATGAATTACAGCATGTAATTCATAGGTTGGGCAATATCAGCAGTGCAGATGTTGGGACAAAGTAAATGAATACAAAACATGTACAATATGAAACTATACCAAAAGTACAAAAAGTACTAGGTGTGAAGACTTGCGCTGTAAAAAAACAATTTACCTTGTTAATTATTATTTTTAAGTTGGCCGCCCTATCAGAACATATAACAGCGGGAGGTAGCACAGGTACAGAAATGTGTCCGGACATATTCACCGACTCGTATGCAGAGAATGCACCGAATGTCCAAACCGATGCATCGATTAGTCCAGAGCATAGGAAGAAGAAAGTCCAGGAAAAGAAGTCCAGGATAGTTCATATAGACAGTTTTGTACAGACACTGAATCTCACAGCGCTTTTGCTACTGAGGGGTCGTTTGAGGTGGAGGACCTCTCTCTCCCAGAATCTTTGAATTTCAAGCAGCTCGAAAAACGTGATTTAGGGTTGAATTTCTCTGTAAAA
>CABFOQ010002109.1:0-10517 GCA_900660455.1 Gephyroberyx darwinii | reverse complement strand
TTTTATTCACTGACGTGGATGTGATTTTATCTTTCCAGGGCTTTGTTGTAGCATTCATCTACTGTTTCTGCAATGGGGAGGTAAATAGCCTATAGTTCCATTTTGAAGAATAAAATTGATTCTATTTTCGCGAGTCTGATAACAAAAAATCAACAATTCTCCCTATTTCTGTTCCTAGGTGCAAGCGGAGGTAAAGAAGGCGTGGCTAAGGCGGAGCCTAGCGCTGGACCTCAAACAGAAAGCCAGGATGACCAGCAGCGGGGGCGGAGGCAGCTGTTACTATGGCGGCATGATGTCCCACACCACCACCCACAGTGTTAGCCTCTCTGCTGCCAACCCCAGGGCCCTCTCCCTTACTGGGGGGGTGATGGGCTCAGGTGGTGCTACTGGTGCTGGGGGAGGGGTCAGGCGCCTCACCTCCCTCCACTCCCTAAGCAGCCTGCCTGGATATGTGCCCAGTGACACTGAGACTTCTAGTCCTCAACAGGAGCTGGCTATGAGGCGGCCAGGGGCGGTGGGGTCTGGGACCGGGGTTTTTGCTAGGCACCCCAGGGCTAGCAAGGGAAGCCATGAAGGGGTCAGGAGTCATGGAGGGTCAGGGCCTCCGGGCCAAACCCCAGGAGCAGAAGATCCAGACAGCACCTTGTCTCTGAAAGAGCTAGAGACCATCTTGTGAATGTTTTGACATTTGATGAGGTGGGCAGAAACAATTTGACCCATCCAGACCAAAATAAATGAAAACAGATTACAGGACTGATTTAATCTGCCTTCTAGTTGACTGAATTTCTCATCAACACAAACCACTATGGATTTACAATCCCACATACAGTACTAAGGACACCTACCTACCAACCTTCTCCCTAAATCCCTTGTTAACTTTGGTATTGACAAATGAAATGTGGGGACCTGGACGGCTTTATGTTATGAGAGAGAGATTTTTTGTATGTCTGAGTGGCAGCACATATCAGCATACATGCAATCTGTGACGTACAGCACGCAGCCACTCACACTTTCAAAGTCATTCGAAAATTCAATTCCACTCTGCACTGACAAAGAGTGAGATTGGTTAAAAGCTCTAAACCTTCCATGATGAGGAGAGTCATCAGTGTCCTGGCCCCAACATGGAGGAAGGAGACGAAAGGGGAGCAGGAAGAGGAGAAGATGGAGTCCACTTCCAACATCTCCACAAAAATCCTGAATTTCTTCAGGAACCTGAGCACTTTGTCATCTGTGCTCGCTCTCTCTCTCTCTCTCTCTCTCTCTCTCTCTCTCAGCCTCTCATTTGATGATGGTGGAAAAGTGAATCTCCCATCATTACTTATTTCTGTCTTCATAAACATACAAGTCTACTCCGTAAAAACAAACAAACTGGAGACTGCTGTCTCCTGTTGTCTGAGCAACACTATTTACCATGTATCTGTCTGTCAGGCTCCAAAAGGCTGATGCGTAAAGCCTTTTGCCGTTAGTAGGTCAACCCCAAGCCCTTTTCCCCCGCAACCTCTGCCCCCAAACACCCTCGCAACAGCATCTGGAATTTCACACAATACCTTCAGGCCTCGCCCTCGGAGCAAGAGGCACCTGAGTCGTCTGCAGGTCTCGAGTAGGAGTGACAAACCTGACTCACAAGCCACCAGTCTGTCCTCCCGTCCACAAGATAAACATCCACACAAAGCGGCGGAGACAGGAGCCTTCACTGTACCTGGAAAAATATTTAGGTGTCCAGGGGAAGATGCCATGGTTACTGTTTTGTGTTTTTACTGTATGTATAGTGGATGATTGTTGTTTTAATATATGTTTTTATGCCTGTCATGAAAATGTTTAAATAAAGTGAATTTCAATCAGCTCGAATCAGCTTGAATCAGATAAGCTCAAGGTCCAGAAATAAGAACCGAGTAGTTTTTCTGTTTTTATTACCATGGAAAATACCAGCATGATGTAAATATCTAAAAAAAAATTAAAAAAAATAGGTTGTAGCATGAAGTGTCCCTGTTGGTGAAGTAAGACCTGACACTGTGGCTGATAATGGCTGAACATTTTACAACCACTGACACCAAGGAACTCTCTGGTCCCAATGGAGCTATGAAGAACCTTGTGAACCTGTTTTCTTGGAGTGATTAGAGGAGAGGAAACTGTGTGAAACTAGATGATGCTCTGCCCCCTGCTGTAAAAAACAAAACATTGCAACTAAAAGCATTAAATGTCAAATAAAGGGGAACTAATTTCTACGGAGCCCCTGAGTGGTCATGTCATGCACTTGTTTTAAACCGTACATTACAGTCGACACTGGGGTGTGTGGAATTTTTGAATGGCAGACCATCAAGGGTCTGCAAACTCATAGGGAAAAGGTGGAGAAAATGGAGAGAATAAGAGAGAGAGCATGAAGGCAACATTACAAATGAAAACTAATTAATAGCCTATGATGAAATGCACAACAATTTTGGAATAGCATTTTTTGAGACATGCTAGATACAGTATTGTGACACTGAAGGAGATTTGGTATCGCTGTCATGATGCACACTTTGTATCTGTTTAATTCTGAATCTCATTTTAGATTAGTTGACCAGAAATCAGGGATTTGGCAGTACCAAAGCAGGAATATTAAGATCCAAACACATGGGGCACCAGACACTGACTGCAGCTGATATAGATATGCATGGGTGCTCCCTGACTAGGGAAAAAGCACAACCCTTCCCCCAACGTATGGTGGCAAACAGCTGTCAGTTCTTAGCAGAGGAAGGTTAGGGTCTGTCAAGAGCAGAGAGAAAGAGAGAGAGTTTAGGTTAATTCAGGCTTCAGGGACATCATCATCATCATCTCTTACAACGTACAAATGGTGAGAGGATGAGGAAGAGGAGAGTTCGGATGAGGATGAGGATGAGGATGAGGGTCTTGGGAGGATGTTGATCGGCAGTGACAGAAGAAGGAAATGAACAAGCATGATGATGATGATGATGATGATGATGATGATGATGATGATGATTTCACCACCCTTATGAAAGAGAACAACAGTAATCCTATACATTTGTTTATATCCTGTAGCTACTACAGGTTAATGAATTATACCACAGAAAAATCTAATACCACAAGAGAAAAAATACCATCAAGTACATAAGGGCAATATAAACTCTCACAGATACACTTGAAATCCTGAATATTATAGGGATATTATAGCAATGGCATATATAGATACAATTTCTAGAAAGTACCATAAGGACATTATAAATGAACTAGTGAGTGCCACACTATGCTTCTAGGTATTTTATGGGAATATGATAGTGATGGTGCAGGAAATGGAAACAGTGATTTGTCATGTTCAGCCGGCATGATGCGTGTTGAGATCATGATGAAGTCAAACAGGAGGCGGGGAGAGAGAGAGAGAGAGAGAGAGAGAGAGAGAGAGAGGGCACAGCGGAAAAACGAAGGGGAGGTGCAGACAGAGCTAATTTAGCACGGTGGGGGAAAAAAAAACAAATAACAACAGAGCAGCCTACTGTACGTCCTAGTGTTTGCCCTCAATAATAAGAAGACAAGGTGAGGCGTCCGGAAGTCTCGCTCTGATGTAGGCAGCATCTTCCCTCCCAGCCAGAAGTGAATGAGGACGGTCGGTCGACAGGGAGGGGTCCTTTGATTTCGGGACCACAACAGCGGGCTGCGCTCCCTGTCTCCTCCTGGATGGAGTCGGGCTGCTTGCAGGCAGCAATGGCCATGGGAGATGTCTCGAAAAAAGCATCCACCCGGAATGTGGCGGTGGAGCGCAAAAACCTCATCACCGTTTGCAGGTAGCGTATGCATTTCACCTTTGAAGCATATTAGATGTAGGAGTAGCCATAGTGCCTAATATAATACATAGTCCCTGGTTATGTTTCGGTCTTGGCTGTTTTATAAAAAATAATATGACATGCTGCTGGTATTTTTCTATGGTGGCTGTGGTGGTGATGATGGCCCTGCCAAAGCTGCACATCATGAGATCCACGCTTACGTCATCCTCATAATAAGTCCTTTTAATGATCCCTAACATAAGGACAAGGAACAGTGGGCCTACAGGGAAAGAGAACACTGTGATTATAGCAGATTTTTTACAATATTGCTCATCCGCCAGGCCTTTCTGAGTGAGATGAGTTGTCATCTTGACATATGTGATTTATTTTCGCCCTGCTGGTGGCACGGTTGCTATGACGACAACCTTCCAGGGGCAAGGACTAGCTGGTACCCTGGGGAGTAGGAACAGAGAGGCAGCGAGGCCTCCTGTGCAAGCCTATACGTCAAGACATGATCGGACCGTGTGGAATTGTGGCATCATTTCTGGAAACTGTAAATGGGACTGCTCTGTCCTTACGAACCCTTTGACAGCATAACATGCAGACCTGCATGTGGACACACACACACATACACACACACACACACACATACACACATACACATACGCCTAAAAACACTCATAGGGCGCATACTCAGGCCTACACATAGACATGCACACACACACATTAGTGCTACTATACTTACGAGGGGATTTCGCAGACATTCATTTCCCAAGGGTGCTTGCTGACACGGGGGCAGCTGGAGTGTCCTTGAGCAAGGCAGTGAATACCTGCCAGGGATGCTGTTTTGTAGCTGACTCGGCACTCTGACCTCCCTGTGAAAGGGGGCATGTGACAAAAGTAAACAATAAATGTAATAATTGATAAAGTATCACATTAATTAACTCCTTATGCTAAACCTTACCATAACTAGTAGATATCTGACCATAAACGTAACCTACCCATCCCTAAATTAGCTCACAAGGACTGGCAGCTATATGAAGCTTGGAAGGAGACACACACACACACACACACACCCACACACACACACACACACACACACACACCAAAAAACAGGGCAGGTGATTAAAATCACGCTTTATGCTGAGCCACAGACAAGCCTATCTGTGCCATGTGGTGGTGTGCGCTAGTCCTGTGCTCTGTCTGCTGCGGAGGATAGTCAGCCAGTTATTGTCCTGCATGTGGCCTGGGTCTGAGTGGCTGAAGGAGACATTGTTGCCCTCAGAACAATGGAGAGCGAAATCCCTTGGCTCTCTGGCTTTGGGACCAAACTAGTGCCAGGATGAGCATTGTGTTATGGTCACGTGCGTGCGTGCTTGTGATGGATGTGTAGCAACATCCAGGATTGATGGTATACATGCACAGTGAAAACAACTCTCTGGCTGCAGAATCCGACATGACATCATGAAAATCTCTATCTGAAAATACTTCTCTCAAGAAATATCCACCTATATGTCTGTGCACAATCAGGTTATTTGCTGTCATCACTAGGTCATATCCAATAGGGGTCAGTTGGTCCATATGGCCACTTTTTACCCCACAGTATCTCCCTGTGTAATTGGACAAAGTGGATTTGGCAGGCCTTCTTGCAGCAAATGGACCTCCTGAATTATTTAGTCTCCACGAAAATATTTGGGAGCAGTCACCTCACGGAAAGGATGTTGCCTGGACCAAAGCTACTATTTTTAGTTACCACGGCACAAGGGACTATGGGTCTGTGGGTGCATACTTTGCAATTGATATTGAACCCTTAATTATATTACACTAACAACTGCTATATAGAATTGGTATTAGTTATTGTTAAGGTACTTTATTTCTGATTAATCTTTACCAGCTAAGTCCTTCATAAAACTGAGTTTATCCTCCAATCCCACTGAGTTGGATTGTTGCGCAAGAAGCAGCATTTTGTTTTCTTCTACAGGAAGATAAACTTTTGAGAATTCGATTTTAGGAAATCCATGTCACTGATGGCTAACCAATGCAATGCTGCTATATACAAAGGGTAAGCAGTCAAATATTATCTTAGAACTTGTTCATTTGCCCCAAAGCTTATCTTCAGCTGACTGTGTAATAGAGACCAGAAGAAACCCATTTCACAGAACTGGCCCAAACACAAGTGCCACTGACTGAAGCTGTGGCCAGTTGAATGAAGTTGTCTGCAGCTGCAGACGGTCGGGCATGCTGACTAAATGTATTACATCAGACCAGAGTCATAAATTCAATCTGTGCAGTAAAACTGGATGGAGTCGTGGGTGCTTCCTGAAAGCTCTCCACAAATGACTTCCTCACTGGGAAAGGTTGACGTCAGGCACCAGGGTAGTCAACGGTAAATCGAAGCAATCGAAGTGGATATTTTAAAACTTGTGTTCTGATACACTTGGCTTGCTTAGAGGATTTTCATAAAAGTCATAAAGTTAGCTGAAATGTTGGTGGCTTGGTAAAGACTAGGTTTATGTGGATTTGTGGATCAAGCTTCAACCCATCTGATCGATCTGCTCCCTTGACGACTTTATTACCTGTAACCCAACTCTCTCTCTGTCTCCATCTGCATCACACATCATCCCTCCACAGGTTTTCAGTGAAGACACTATTAGAGAAATACACAGCCGAGCCCATTGATGATTCATCTGAAGAGTTCATCAATTTTGCGGCCATCCTGGAGCACATCCTCAGCCACCGCTTTAAAGGTAATGAAACTACGAGGAGGTTGAACAACAGACTGCATGTCGAATCATTTCAAATAATCAAAAAATGTAAAACACTATTTGAAAGAGATCATCCTCAAATGACTCAAACAAATAAAGCTTCATACAGCATCAACATGTTTTTGTAGGACAACTGACTTGTAGCAAGTTTAGACCCTCACTTTGACATTGCCATTTGAAAACCGTGCATCTCTCATTAATGTAACATTAGCTGGCATCATTTGAATTCATTCAGCTATCAATAGTGAAAGTACATAAGAAATCAAATCCCCGTTCTAACTCCTTGCATGACTATTGAGGGGCTGCTAACGGGGCTGTAGCTGTTTCAGATGCATGTACCAACAAATGCACAAATGTCCAATGCATCAGTCTACTTTCAACGCAGTGAGTCTGTTCACTGAACCGCTCCCGCCACAGGAACGTAGTTACAATGGTGCTCATGTATGTAATGCATACCTGTAGAAGCTCGGGTAATATTTCACATGAAAACATTCAAGCAAATCGAAAACACGACACAACTTGACACGGTCAGAAACTCTGTGCTTCCCCTGTGAGCAACACCTGCTTCCTGTTAGAGCTCCCTTAGAGCTTGTATACGTGTACCTGTTAGCCCAGCACTCCCACCCATACGTATCATACCTACAATCAATGACGTTACCAATCATAAGAGCAACATGCACAATGGCTCCAACAATAGTCACATCTCTCTCTCTCTCTAGGCTCCGGGAGCTGGTTCGATGGCCAGCGTAGCTATTGGGACTTCATCCGCCTGGCCTGTGGTAAAGTCCCTAACAGCTGCATCAGCAGCATCGAGAGCATGGAAAACATCAGCACCTCGCGAGCCAAGGCAAGTCCTACATCATAATGATAATAATAATTAAAAATAATAATATTAATGGAACAAAACAAATATATCAACCAGCCATCAGCTATAACAAAAGGGATTGGACTTTTGGATTTCAGTCTTAAGCCACTTCCTGTGGGTGGAGAAGTGTACATCCCCAACACCAGAATTCATTTGGGTAAATGAATGGTGAATCTGCAGTATTTTTATATAGAAATTCTGCCAAGTATAGTTAAACACAAGTTTCTTCAAATTTGTTGGCTCTGTTTTAAAAGAGTTTACTTATCCCGTTTTTGTATATAACTATACAGAATCCCATACAGGATTAATACGCCCTCTCGCTGTGAGCAGGGCATTATGTGACTTTCAACAGCATATGTGAAATGTTGTTTAGAGTCCCAAGGAAATGTTATTTCAACTGTTCAAAAATGTTGAGTTCAAATTGAGCCATCACAAATTTTAGATTCTGAATAAATGCCAGCCCCGAGGACGCAACCATGCAGGTTTTATATGAGGGGAGGGGCAGATGGTATCAGTTGGAATTTGTATGTATGCCTACTGGACATGAGGCAACTACTAAAGATATTCCATATTGCAGGAAGTAAAAGTAATGGGATGTTGATATGAAATTACAAGAAAATAAAAAATTTCAAACCATTTTTAGAAATAATTTTTAAAATATGATGTGGAGATTTAGCTAGCAAGGGGAACAAGTCACGTTTAACTTCATCGCGACTTTGTTTAAATCTCTCTCTCCACTTCAGGGTCGAGCCTGGATGAGAGTAGCCCTGATGGAGAAGAGGCTGTCTGAATACATAGCCACTGCCCTGAGGGACAGCAGAACAACCAGGTTAGAAGACCCAGCACGCCTTACTTACAAACATTGTGTTGTTTATGTTACCCAACCTCAACCGGGCAAGGACCACGTTCCAACCTGGCCGTACCTGTCTCTGTGCTCTAGGAGGTTCTACGGAGAAGGAGCCATCATTCTACGAGAGGAAGCCACAGTCCTGACAGGGATGCTCATCGGTCTCGGAGCCATAGACTTTAGGTGAGAGGCGCAACTTGACCTTTTAAGAGGGAAATAAATCAAATCTCTTTTATTTGAACATCACTTTTCTGTTCTATGGACTTTGTCATACTTTAACTGACGTCCCCTGGTTCTCCTCAGAGAACCAGAGGGCGTTATATGCAGAGATTTTCATGGCTTCTATATGTCAACGTGATCAATACCACTTTAGATTAGCGTCTCTGTAGTTGGTTGTCTAATGTCATGGTGGTTTCTGTCCACAGCTTCTGTCTGAAAGGGGAGGCCTTGGATGGCAAATCTACTGCAGTGATTGACTACACGCCATACTTGAAATTCACACAGAGGTATAGCCACTGACACGCTGTATTAGGGATACACCAACACTTTTACTGAACAATAAATAACTAGTTATATTTTATTTCTGACACATTGCATGGTTCCTAGTGTCAGATTTCAGCATTGGGGAAATTCTGTGATACCACGACCCTAATTGTCTAGTACTGGCCAGATATCCAATAGCAGTGTGTGTTGCTATTGGTGCAAAGAAACCATGAGCACATCATTGTGAAGACGCCTTAAGCACGCTCACAGAAATAACTGTTTCAGAATAATTAGGACTGACAAATCGGTCTATCAGAAGAAACAACCCTTTTACACTCACCATAATGGCTTATTGATATGCCACACAAGACAAGGGCAGCATTTCTATTTGGATCTTGCTGATAACCAAACATTGACCTTGCCCTAAATGGGAATGTAAATATGACCCTCGGCGTGGCCATATTTCCCAATAAATCACATTTGTGTGCACTGCAGTATTACAGATGAACATAAACCATCTTCAGTTTTCATGGGTGTGGTGGGATTCTGTTGGTATCCTCAAACATATAGCTGAACTGAATTTGGAATTGCCCATTTGATTTAATTGGTAGATTCTGGGCGTTGAACGTATGTAAATGCAAGCATACATGCTAAATGTAATAGAGACGAGACACGGGATCCTAACCGACCGCTTCCGTTTTAGCTACGACTACCTGAGCGATGACGAAGACAGACAGAGTATTGACAGCAGCACCAGTGACGACAGCGTCCCCGAACACCCGTACGTCCCCTTGGTCACTGATGAGGAGAGCTGGAGCACAAAGTGTCGCAAGATGGAGCAGAGGTTCAAGATTGTCTACGCTCAGAAGGTGGGCGGCCATCCTCGTTGTGGTAGCAAAGCCACGGGAGAATTTTACTTCAAAGGGTGACATTTGTAAGAACAAATTGTAAGAACTGAATTTTGATTTTTATTCCAAACTAGACTGAAATAAAAATTGACAGTTGAATTCAGTGAGGATCAAATTCAATTTCAAATTGTGTAATACAATACAATTTTTGAAATAAATGTAATTACATTTCTGATGGCACTAATCTCAGCCCATATTACTACGCTGCCAGTATCAGTATCGCTCTCTTGGCCTACACATATAACCAGCAGTTGAAAGCAAGTTCACACCCGTTCTCTCAGGGTTGTTGAAAGTCATTCTGGGAAATGTAGGAAATCACTAACTCACAGATTGCTGATATCAATCGATCGTTGTCATGTGTTGCCAGGGTTACCTGGAGGAGCTTGTGCGTCTGCGCGAGTCCCAACTAAAGAACATGGAGACAGAGAACAAGAGGCTAAAGGCCAAGCTGGACGAGCTGCAGAGCCAGAGCCAGCTGGAAAAGAGGGAACTGGAAGCCATTGTCCTGGAGCTGCAGGAGCAACTGTGAGTGCGATAAACTGGCACTCATACACCTACATGGACAAAGTGATTAAAGACAATTGTACACCCCTTACCAGAGACTTGAAAAGTCTTAATGGAGGATTTCTGTTTGATGACCTGTCAGTGATATTATCAAAGATATTAAAAAAGTTGCCCCATACTGTATCCTCATGTTTTCCAGGACAAGCTTGATTCCTTGTGACTCCAACCACTTGGCCAAAAATCTTTCGATCCCCTTGGTCAACCAGTGGCCAAAGATCCAGCCCTACAACAACCAGGAGGAAATCAAGCTGTTCCGCAGGTTTGAGCAAGCTTTCTGTTCCCTGGAAGTTTACATGCAATGGAAATAATTTAATTCTTATTTTGTGT
>CABFOQ010002105.1:1213-12440 GCA_900660455.1 Gephyroberyx darwinii | reverse complement strand
GGCCCACTGAGCCAAGCCGATTCTGTCTGCGCAGACCTGTTTTTTAAGAAACATGCCTGGGAAAGAAAGCGGGTGGGATAGAGAGAGGGAACGAGTTAGGTGTGTCCACACACCAGAAGAAACTGAGAAAAACAGTCACTTCATTCAGTCACTTCATAAGTCTATTCATTTTCCATGACCAGGGAATGTTGACTGGTGCCTTGTTTTCCTTGTTTGTCAATGTGGAAATTGTCCAGCAGCCAGGCACATACTCTGTTTGATCCTGCTTCCAATGCACATAATGCCAGCATGTATAATGGCACAGTAAGCCAGTTAAAGTGGAATACTGTGTGAAAATATAACATACACACATTTATGGTTTAAAGTGGTCAATATTGGCAATAGACTTTTGATTAATAATAACAACAAAAATATTGAGGGCAGTTTTATCAATGCAAAACATCAACAACAGTAACATTTATTTCCTTTAAAGTACCCACTCCCCTAATCTACCCCTCTCCCTTTTATGTGCAATATTTTAGAACAAAGCTCCAAAACATGTTAACCTTGTGAACTATTTAGAACGATCTTTTCTCTTTGTCTCACTCTCTCTGTTTCTTTCTCGTTTATAAATACATGACCTACATGTTTATAAATTGTGTAGGCTGTGTATTATGAATGTAATAACTAATATTGTTCAGGCAGGGGATGTCTATGGTGGCAGAAATTGTGAAATTGCTGCCAGACTCTTATATTTTGATGATGGCCTTTTCCTACAGCTTGTGGCTTAACGTCACATAATCCTCTATAGGCGACAGAAGATACCATGCAACACACTTTGCGGTTCACCTTGTATTAATTCTTTCATACATTGTCAAGCTTGAGGCTTGAGGAAGAGGCCATTTTTAAATCTCAGTCTGACTCCCACTGCCCTCCCACTCGCAACTCCATAACCTGGCAACAGCCAATGAGTACACACCATCACACACAAAGTGAGAAAGCACACTGAGGTGGAGAGAGAGATGCCTGCCTGCGGTGGTTTTTGATGTCACATTTTCTCCATGTTTTCGAATGAAATAGGTTTCATTATTACTATTGTTACTGTTACTTGTCACTCTCAGTAGGGAAATACTGAACAAATCGCAATCTATATTAACGCGGTTGTAAGCAGCCTGAACACAGAGCTAGAGGCTGAGTACATGACAATCAATATTACACTTTGTTTTGCCAGAATGACCTATGAATCATAAAATATGATTTTGTAGCATTTAGGAGATTTTAGGCTAGCGGGGATACAGGAATAGATTAGAACATAATATTGCTCTGAAGGTACAGAATAGAGAATGTTGTCATTGATTTCAACCCTTCTTACTATCTATCTTTGTTTTAGGATTGATTTTAATATTTTACTAATCACTTTTAAGCCAAGTGTAGGCCTAGCACCCAGCTACATTACAGAACAAGCCTAGCTGCTGCCTGAGATCCTCCTTTTTTTGCTCCTCAACCAAAATTAACGACTAATGGTGACAAAGCTTTCACCATCAGGGTCATCTTTTAAATCTCTTCCATCCATCTATCCATCCATCCCTCGCCCATCAGCAGACAGCAGACTATCAGGGGTGGGTGTCTCTGGACTTTTGACCCAGACTGGCCCACCACAGCCGGCCCACAACATCACCATCAGGACATCATACATCACATCACCACCAGGAAAACTCCCGCTGTTCCAGATGGCCAGTCTGCCCCTGCTTACTGCCATTGCTGTATAAGCCTTTAACTGCAGCACCACTGGTTAGCAACCAGCTAGTTCAAATCAGCCATGGGACAGTACCACAATGATGTAGTTGCTAGCAGTTTGAAGGCTTGAGTTAGAGGCTGACTGCTTGACACTTAGTATCACACTGTGTTTTTCCAGAAAGACCCGCAAGCCTTATTACAACGGTTAATTTATGATGACAGTGTCTGGCAGATTTTTCAATTGGTCTACTCTATTGAATTTTTACACCCTGTCTCTGACCCTCACACACACACACACACACACACACACACACACTCAGTCACTCTTGCTGTCTATTGCTCTCATTCTCCCTCTCTCTCCCTTTCATGCTCTGTCTCTCTCTTTCTTGCTCTCTCTCGCTGTATCTCTCATATACACACACACACACACATACAGTAAAATATTTGTGGCACGTGGCCTGATCATAAGGAACCAGAAATTCTGACTCAGCCGTTTCGAGGTGGTATGACAGAATGACAGGGTGACAGGGTGTGTGCTGCTGGCTCTGCACCAATGGCCCCATGGGGAAGGCCAAGGTGAGAGGACACACACACTCAATGCATGCATATTAGACATACACACACACTCAAATACACACATAGCATGCATATATACAGGATGACGAATTCTACCTCTGCCTGTGGCATCTATTGTGCCATTGTCCTAGAGTGAGCTGACTACAGTACAGTCTCAAAAACTCATTAAACCAAACAAAAGACTAGAATTATAGATTACACTATAGTTTGCATCATCCACTGAAATTAGAACAAATCGACTGTTGCAGTTATAAATACACACTCTTCATCTCAATTTAAAAATCTGTCTCTTGTTCACCAGATATTTTAGTCTGGATTTAAAAGCTACATTTTTACCTGCCTACCTCTACCTCTAACTGGCATTATGTGTGCACTTCTTAGCTCATAATGGCTGAAGTCTCTACCATGCTGCTTTCACTTCTCTAGATATATCACGTCTTTAGATAAAATTAACAAGGTCAAGTAGAGACATTGAGGCTGGTAATGACCCAGTAAGAAAAGGTAGGGAGTGTTTTCCCTTGCTCACTCTGCCAAAAACACAGGTACCGTGGAAACTGCTGCTATCTTTTGTGTTTCAAGGACAATCTTGCTGTTTGTATGGTTCAAGAGATATCTGACACAATGAATACATGCATATCAGTGTTTTGCGTTGGGTTTTGCATCTCATGGTTGGCCATCTTTTTGAAATCGGACAAGTTCTCAGCATCGTCCTTCAACCTTACAACCAGGGGTGGCCTGGGATGAAAAAAAAAGAAAATGGCTCCGCACTTTTGACCCAGACTGGCTCGCCACAGATACTCCACCCACCACCCCCAAGTACCCTGCTCCTCATGATATGGATACATGTAGAACAAAGTATTACTAGACAGACAAAATGACTGCTGGCATGAAAGGAACATCGGACCATTATGGATTATGGAATATTAAGTTGAATTGTCATGATGCATTCTGGATCTCAAAACGTAATTATAGCATTTTAAAACATTGTAAAACCATTTAAGGTGTATGTATACTCATTGTTAGTATACATGTACAGCTATGTCAAATTATATAATCTGTTTGATACACAGCATAGACACCCAGCATCAGCAACTGCTGGATGATGAAGATGATTGATGGCACACTGCATGAAACGCAGCTTTCTGGGAATGCAGCATGTCAGCATGTCTGGCCCATATTCTTAGCTCTCCCAGGTGCATTAGGTTTATTATAGCATCAGCTTTAGAAAGTGCTCAGTGGCTTCTCATTGCGCCACCATGTGACATGTGTCACAGTAA
Source organism: Gephyroberyx darwinii (assembly GCA_900660455.1). NCBI lineage: Eukaryota > Metazoa > Chordata > Actinopteri > Trachichthyiformes > Trachichthyidae > Gephyroberyx > Gephyroberyx darwinii. The sequence continues at coordinate 8,871 of CABFOQ010002105.1, read as the reverse complement.
TGTAGCTACACACTACGGCATCTTTGCTCATCGGCTTGTGTGATTTGGTGCCAGTCTGTGTTGTGTTTTACTGTCTTGTTTACTGGATTTGGGAGCCAGATTAACACAGGCATTTTGGAAGGATTTGATAAGCTGTGTGTCTGTGTGTCAAGGTCACTGTGATTGTCTTAGTGTTTGCTTTGGCCTGCAGATATTTTCTTCAATATGTTAATCAGGGTTCATTTAGTATTCTAGTCCCTCCCTCTCTGTCTCCCTTTCTTTCTTACTCTCTCTCTCTCTGACACACTTCTCTAATCCTCACTTTATGGAAACTGTGTTTGGCTGGCCTCTGGGGAGAAGCCACTTGCTGCAGCTTCAAATTGACAGGCAATGCGTTCACCCCTATTGGACCTTGTGCCTCCGGCCTGACCCTGGCATCAGCAGATCGTCCCATTGATAAATGGCTCCTCTTGGGTTAAGACGCCCCCTGTGAATCCATGCAGAATGCTGTATCATAAGGAGCTTGGTTTATCAACTGGCCTCAGGGAGTGGTCATCATCTCGTTAAGTCCAGCAGAGCAGAAACAACAATTTGTGGCTGAGGGTAATGCTGTAATTCTGTTAAGGTGGCAACAGTTGGCTTATATATGGTTGATTTACAATCATTGTAGTAGTGGTGGTGGTGGTGGTGGTAGTAGTAGTAGTAGTTCTAAACTTCAATAAAGGCCTAGAGGAACCATGGGGATTACCTTGTCCTCTTATGATCTTGTCCTCAGGCACATCTTGTGATCATCCTCTGTGCCTTTTCCTCCTCCATCCTCCATCAACCTGGTACTCCCCACCCCCCATCCATCCCCCTCTCAGCACGTCGCTTAGGAGCATGACAACACCCACTGAGTGATTAGTGACGACCTGCTGCCACTAACACAGACATGCACAGTAAGACCTGCTCAATGCATACATGTTGGAACACACAGGCGCCACATGTACACACAAACACACCCACAGATATACAAACACATAGATATAAACATACACGTACAAACAAACATGTACACATAAACAAACATGTCCACACATACACAAGCATACAAATTCATTCTTTCTTTCTTTCTTGTTTTCTTTCTTTGTCTCTGTCTCTATCTCTCTCTTTCTTGACATCCTGCCTTGGTTTGCGTTTCATCCATCTCTCCACCCTGTGATCCTTTCCTCCAATGTGTAAGGTAATTCCTTATCCCCACACCTGCTGCAAAGGCTGCTGGGAGATTATGTTGTGGGGGAGGGACAGTTTATTTCTGAGAGTGTAGGTATGTATTTGTGTTGGGGAAGGAAGGACTGAGGTATGAGTACAGAACATTTTGAATACAATATGCATGTTGGTGTGTGTTGCAAAGTGGAAATTACCTTTTAAAGATAATATTAAGGGATTTCTAACTTCTTGGAGAACACACAGTGGGGTGGGATTGGAAAATTGGGACAGAGGGAAGAGATGACATACAATGAAGATTGTGAGCTGGACTTGCAACATACATGACATGCACCTGAGACCACTGATCACCTGGATGTCCTGTGAATTGAATTGCATGTGCAGTATGTATTGTGTGTGAGCAGTAAGCTGACATATACATTCTTGTGTGTGTTGGAGTCACTTTATCCTGCAGTGAGAAGCATATGTCAGGTTCTGTGACCGCTTGTTGGCAGCAGGGCTAAAGATGATGATGTAGATGCAGAGTCTACGTGTCCTGACTGAGTGATATGTCTGCAAGTGGCTTGTCTGAGTACACAGGTGTGTGTGTGTGTGTGTGTGTGTGTGTGTGTGTGCGCACGTGTATGCGTAAGTGCCCTTGTTTGTGTGAGTATATTCACGTCTTTGTTTGTTGTGACTGATTATGAGTGTGCACATCTGAGTTCATGGGGATCCCAGTATGTATCTTTGAGTTTGCGTTTAAAAGTTGCATTTACAGAAGGGATTCACAACCGGTGCCCTGCGTCCCAGTAGTGGGCTGCAGAGCACCACCCAGTGGGCCGCAGAGGTACTGCCCCAATAGTTAAAAAATTTACTGATGTAATTAATACATGTAACTAATTCCACAACACTGAAATTGCCCCAGGAATTCCTGATGCTAAAATTTTAACTGAAAACTTTTTTTTAAATAAAAAATTGAGCGCACATGTCTGGAGTGTCATCAGTTAGCTAGAGACAAATGTATTGTCGCCTATAACCTAGTGTCGATACAAGGAAGCACTTATTTTGGTTGGATTATAGTTGCAAAAAAATGATGGATCGATTTTTAAAGAGAAAAGGTGATGGAGGCAAGACTTCTGCAACAGTGAAGGTACCGAAGGGTGTTGTCAGAAAATATGACACTTAAACACAAAACATCCTGGGTGTGTTGGAAAACACGAAGAATATTTCCAAAGGAAGCGAGACATGCTTCAAATAGGGATGCAGCGATTAACCGATTTCACTATTAACCGCGCTTTAAAATGTCATGGTTTTATAACCGTAAAGGCTTGGCTACACCGAATGTTTCTGTTCTCACTCTCAAAAAAAGGACATTATGGTACATTATTTTTCTATGAACAAAGGTTACACAGTGAGGAAAATTAAACATAGACAATTGCTGTCGCAATCCGCAGACTGCAGACGCAACGAAAACAAAGTTACACCCAACCAGTGGTGCACCAGCTTAAAATGCCGTGTGGCAAATGCTGTCACGAGAGCAACACTTGGGTCTACCTACATCCATGGGGGCTACGCTACATTAGCCAAACAATGGCCGAGGGACCAAGCATTTAAGCTTTGTATCCACCAAAAAAAACGCCTGAAGTCGTCAGTGTGGAAGCATTTTGGATACACAAAGAATGACCAGGGGGTTGTCAAAGACGATGGATATCCAATCTGCAAAACTGGCCAAAAAAAAGTTGTGGCTCAACTTTACTGCAACAAGTAACAGTAATACAATGAGTAATAACTGAGTTTAAAAAAATAATTACTTTAGTGGCAAGTTACTTAATGAAACATTAATCTATAATCGTACCATCGTACCATCAAAATCTATAATCATTGCATCCTAGCTTCAAGCACAACAGCAAGCCATAAGTACATTAACAACGCAATTGAAAGCTGTTCTAAGAGCGTTCTCATGTCAACATTTCCAGTGTTGTCAACCAGCATTTGACTCAGTTGTCAAATAAGTTTTCAGAGCACTTCCCAGATCACCCCCGGCATGGACATCTTTGGGTTTTGGACCCCTTCTCAGTGAATCCTGCTTCAGAAAACCTGACTCTGTCCTCTGCTGGAAAACGAGCTGATGGAAGTATCAGCTGACAGCAGCCTGAAGCATCAATTCACACAAGTTGACCTTGCTGCATTTTGGATATTGGCTGCCAATGAATATCCCTCTCTGTCACAACGGGCAATCAGATTTCTGTTGCCTTTCACCACCACATATTTATGTGGGTCAGGGTTTTCCATTCTGACTGCCACAAAATCAAAGGCTGGGACCAAACTGAAAGCAATTTTGAATTCTACTCTGCAAATGAACCTCTCACCCATGGCTTGATCTGATCATTTCTCAGAAACAAGCCCAAGTGTCTTACTGATGGTAAGCTGAATATTTTATTCACTCATTGCAGCTGACCCTTGCTGTCCTTTTTGTCTTTACTTTTTTTGTTTGTTCGGTGGGCCCCAACCATCTTGACACATCTCGACACAACTCAAGTGGGCCTTGAGTTACAAAAGGTTGAGAACCCCTGGTCTATAGGTTGTGTGTATTTCTGTGTGTGTGTTTGTGTGTTGTACATCTAAGTCTGTGCATGTTTTGTCTGTTTCTAAGTGTGTGTGTGTTGTGTCAGTTCCAGAGATCTTTACAGTCCTGATTCATGACAGGGGTGATTTGGTAGTCAGTCCGTCAACGTCAGGATAGGGCACCAGTGCCTGCTCTCCCCCCAGCCCCTGCCCCTCTGTCTCTCTCTCCCAGGCCATGAATCAAGCTACTCTGACATCCAACTTCCAACTGTTTCCTCACCAACAGAGTCATACTGCAGTGACCTTGCAGTGAGTTCCCTCTTGAGTCTTGTTGTCATTTACTTCTTGTTATCTGATCCAGTTGTGGTTTTGTTTGTAATCTTGATTTTTTTGTTTTGTTTGCAGCTTCCTTGTTATACACTACCACAGTACCAGACTTTCTCTATTACAACTTATCATTTGGCTGAGTCACTCACTGCAAGTTGTAACTGACCTTTCCAGAGGCATACAGAATTGTTTTGCCCTTTCTAGTGATTAGCATTTAGGCTAAAATTGGAGAATACTAATTCACACCCATTCTTAAAATAGTACTAATAGTATAGTGTGGCAGTGTCTTGAATTGCCACACTATATGTATATGTTTACATTTTAAAGCATTTGAATTACCACATTACACAAGAGTAATCATGTATTTGTTTCACCTATCAATCTGAAATACATGTGTGTTTCACCATACAGGTCAGGGCATAGTGGGGAAGCCAAGAGTGGCACCCCTTGAGCAGGTAGGAGTTCAATGTCTTGCTGAAGGACACTTTGTCTAAGGATGGATACAGTGGCTATGCTTACATACACAAAGCATTCCATTCTCAACCCAGTAAATCAGTAATCTGGTTTTGGGATTACACATGTAAAGGGTTAGGGTTAGCTTGCTGAGAATAAGACGGGTACTTGCATTGTACTTTGATGATGAGAACCTTGCAGCGAATTAAGCATTTTAGAAGATATGGTATCTATGTCTTTGAATGCAGCCTTGCATTCACACATGATTGTGCCTGTCAAAACGTCTTACAAGAGTGAGTCAGGTTGTCTGTGTGTGATTGTGTGTGGACTACATTAGCTAACAGAGAGGTGACAACATTCCAGCCTGATATCCACCAGAAAGTGCCTTAAATCAGCAGTGTGGGAGCATTTGGCTAGCTCAAAAATGACTGGGGGATTGTTGGAGAAGACTGATATCCAATTTACAAAACATCTCGAATAAATATGGCTGCCAAAGGGTGAAACACTCTATTTGTATTTGTGTGTCAAACACAAACACTGATTTGCTACAGCATATTCAAGATCACCATCCATCCATGGATGCTAATGCCAAGGTAATAAAAGAGTTAAGCTTGGTGACAAGTTGCTTAATGAAATGTTAAGCTGCTAGGGGATTAAATATACAATTGCCAATCTATGAAAGCAAGCCATTGTCACCAAAGCAGGAATGGCAATGCAGGAAAGCAGGAATGGAGTATTGCTGTACCCATCAATTACTTTCCGTTTTTTAAAAGCTCACTAAAGCAGCATGTAATCTTGTCAAAACAAAATTTCTTCTCATCAATGTGTCTTCCAATCGTTGTGGGCTTGTCTGTTGTGGTGGCTCCTGCAGTGTCGGGGTAGGTCTTAGACACGTTACCCCAGAACCAACGCAGAGCCTGAATCAGAGGTCCCTGCTACCTCAGCCCCACTGGAAGACATCGTGCCAGAGCTAGTGGCAGAAGAAGTCCCAGCCCCACCACCACCGGTCCAGCTTGAACCTGCAGTGGCAGCCAGAACCTGATCCCGAGCCTAAACCTCAACCCGAACCTGAGTCCATCCCAGAATCAGAGCCTGAGGTGGTTGAGCCTGAACCCGAGCCTGAGGATGCAGCTGTAGCAGACAACAGCCAGGCGGCCATCTTGCCCCTGGTGAAGGGCATTACATTCAGCCAGGGAGCTGATTGAGAACAAAGGAGCTAAAGAGTGGAATCTGCAGTCCACAGGAGAGACAACCCAGAGAGGAGCCAGGGAGGCTACTGAAGATCCCCCTCACTATCTTGAGTTTGTAAGATAAGTTTAAGTTGTCATTTGATTTAACTACGTCAGTAAAAGTACCGTTTTGCATACCAAAGCCCAGAGCCCTGGGTGGAAAAGACCTTGGCCTGAGATCACCTCAAGGTGAACGGATGACACACAGATGGATGGGAGGGGATGAGTGATGGAGTGATAAACTGAAAAGCAGCATTAGTTTTTTGTGCATGTTAGTGCACAAAATCCACCCTATCTTCCTGTGCGTTGAGACATCTTCCTCACATCACATATGGATAGGTCTGTGTAACGCTACTTCTTTCATACCTCACCAGCTCTCTCCCTCTCATTTACCTCAGCACTTAAACCTAACCTCTTCCTCTCTACATCACCGTAACTCTCCTCCATGTCTCCCTGTAGCTCTTCTTCCGGCCCTCCTCCTTTTTACCTTTCTGTCCTATGAGCTCTCCCTCTATCTCCCAACCCTCTCTCTATCTCCACCCCCTCTACTCCCTCTTGTCTCCTCCTCCTTTTCCACACTCCTCCCTACCCTCTCTTTCTCAGTGCTCTTCTCTCCTCTCTGCTCTCACTCTTTCAATCCCTTTCCCCTTTCATTTCCTTTCTTTGCCCTCTGTCTCAGTCCCCCTTTCTCTTTCTGTATGTCCTTCCTGTCTTCCTCTTCCTTCCTATCATCACTCTTACTCCTCCCTCCCACCATCCCTCCCTCTGCTGGCTGCTCTTCCCGTCACAGTGATGGTATATTGGCCCGATGGGAGTTGGTGGAGTCATTGACCGTGTGCAGCTGAGTGCTTTGTGTTAGGTATGCACATGCGACTCTCAGACACACTGGCTCCTATCTCCTTCAAGTCTCCCCTTCTTCCTCCTCTCTTCTTTACTTCTGCCCTCTTTCTGCTTTTGCTGTTTCTATGCACCCCCCCTTCCCTCTTCTCAAAAGACTTGGCCTCCATTAAAAAATATCTGTACTTTTTGAACTGTGTTTTTTAATTAGCAGTTTTTATATTAAGTATAGTATAAGTATAGTATAAGCATTAAGTATAATGCTCATTTTTAATATCTCTAGTTTGACATTGTTTTCTGTCTCACTTTATTGATTAACTCTTAGATTGTTGTATTGGTGAAAAAATATCTCCATTGCACAGGAAAGGCCCAGGTCATGATTGTACTACCAACTGAACCATCTGAATGAATGACCGCTTTGTTCAGGGTGGGCATAGGTTATTACTGTAGTACAAGCTAAACCATGAATGAGGGACTGAGGTGTTCAGGGTATGATACATTTATTATCAACCCAGCAAACCTGCCTCGATGTGGGACCGCCAGCGTCCAGGCACATGTCAGTGAAACATCTTTCTAAGTATGTTTCAGTATACCTAAAGAATGTTTGCACTGGTTTATAACATATAGGCACAGCGCACCTTGTACAGATTCTTGCTGTTAGTTGTTGCCTCTCTCTAGCTATCTCTAGCACCAGGTAAATTGTCCTTTTTTGGATGTGCGCAAACTACCACGTTTGAAATATGTGGTAGTTTAATATACATGAAATAACCTTACCAGAGAAACACCACTCCACCACCACACCCACCCTTCCCCTGTGTATCAATATGCATCGCATGATAGCAGGTGTGGTTACATGGTGCTTGACTTTCACTGTTGAAGAGGTGAGGAGGCCTAGCATAGAATCTGAGCATAATGTGATGATGTCACGACCAGACTCTGAGGAGCAGCATTAACCAGCATGCATTGCGAGTAGCGCTTCTGCAGTGCTCATGAATATTGAAAGGTAATGGAGAGAGAGAGAGAGAGAGAGAGAGAGAGAGAGAGGGAGAGAGGGAGAGGGTGAAGGAGAGAGACAGGGAGGTT
>CABFOQ010002100.1:15228-53100 GCA_900660455.1 Gephyroberyx darwinii | reverse complement strand
GGATGGTGTGTGTGTGTGTGTGTGTGTGTGTGTGTGTGTGTGTGTGTGTGTGTGTGTGTATGGGGGAGGTGGTGGATCCCTGACCCATATGAAATTCTTATTGATGTTAAATCCTTAATGTGGTCTTGAATCCTATTACACTGTGCTTTGGAAAATACAGTATAGGGAATTAATTTTCTCTTCTTGAAGGTATTTCATTAACCCCACAAGGTACAATGCACAACGTTCATTCCAGTCTCATAAACACACTAACAAATGTGCAGGAGTAGCAGCGGTAGTTTGAACATGCAGATCTTGAACCTTCTAAGAAAAGGAAAAAAAACCCATTGATGGTCATTCTGCTCAGCGCACCATTAAATATTTATACTATTTTCACTATTTTGTGTGGTGAGATCCCTCTCACGATAAGCAGAATGTATGTTTTCTCTCTCTGCTGGATCTTATGCTTTTTATATTCATTACCCCAGGCATTAGTGGGGTATTTGCACTCTGCACTGAAGTTTGGCGGTATAATGAACTGTTAATCTTCCACACAATCTGACAGAATATCATTATGCTCTGCTATAAAGGAGAGATGGCAAATAAAAGCCTGGCATTCTTATAATAAACTGCTACACAAGCTTGGTAATCATAATAATTATACCACTGGGAGGCAAATGCAAGCTAACATTTCTCACTGGTGTAATAATGTAAGGCAGCAATGAAGTAGGGTTTGGTGGGCATAGTCTGCATAAATTCTGAACATGAGATAAAGAGCATGCTTTGGCTGTAATATTTTGTAAAATCTCTTAGGTTAATAATTTTTATTTGGTGTGTAGTATTTTGCGTTTATTTTTACATTCAAAGATCAGTTGCTACAGAGCATCAATCTAGAGGCATTTTGTTAAAGGAAAGTAATGAAAGTAATGAAATAAATAAAAAAATCTTACATCAACCAGTTTGAGCACACCAAATAAACTACTTGGTTAATTTCCCACATTTATTCTGAAAACAGACAGAGGCTGCTCCTGCCAGCCTGGGAGGTACAGAGTAGATTGGAAAGCTAGTTTGGAGACGATATCTGTCCATCTGCAACCGTGGAGCTTACAGCCATGACAGGTGTTGTGGCGGACGGCTTACGGCTTACAGGGGTACCCGCAAAGAGATGGCCGAGATAAAATAAATTACCTGGGTGAAGGCTGACAGCTTAAGAACACTGCCTCATTTCATTTATTTATTTTTTTTATCTATTAAAAGAGCTGTTATCCTTTTTTTTTGGTATAGGTTGATGGAGATTAGCAGGTTTAAAACTAAATGTATTTCCCATTTTCTGCCAATAAGTCATTCGGTGTGTATGCCTGCTTTTCCAAATAAAACCAATCCTTCAGATCAGAACCAACAACAAAAGCTAAATATGTCCTGCAATGTTAATCTGATTTGAAATGACTGTGTCCTCATTTCATATTGTCTACCCTATGCCCAGGGCCACCCCTGTAGCCACAACAAAAGACAAATGGTGATTCTTGGCTGTGCATCATGCTTTCTGATTTAACCACTTGGTTGTGTTGGTGCAGCGTACTCTGCTCCATTCCTCTCCTTGCACACTCAGCCTGTGGACCTGAGGTTTAAAGGAGAGGCCTTATCAGTGTCCACCAGGTCCTACTCCTCCACTGGAGTCTGTATCCATGGAGGGTTAAGGCGAGAGGAGAAATGAGGTCTGGCAGGAGAGGGAAGGAGTAGACAAAGGAGCGCAACAAAGGTGAAATGGGAAAAGGAGAACAAGGAGTGAAAGGAAACAGGGAGTTGAAAGAGGAAGGGAAAAAAAAAACAAGCTAAAGGAGGAACAGAAAGAAAGGCAGGCTGAATTATGCTGATTGTGGGAGCAAGGTAGGTATCAGTTTCTTGTTCCTGCTGTGAGACCTTCCCTTCTGAATGACAAAGTCATCACAGTGACCTGCCATCTACTTCAATGTCTCATCCATGGGAGGATTAGGACAGTCATCATATACTTTAGTGACTGAAGACCACTCATTATAATTCATGATGTGCTGCCAAAGAATGCTTCTGCAAAATAACATAAGGTTGACATCCGGTAAGGGGTGGCAGTCTAGCGAATACAGTCTGGTATTGGCTTAGGAAAATGAGGTTAATTGCTTCAGTTCAGACAATGGGAGTTTTTGGAGGGCTCTTTCTATTCTCTCAGCCCAGATTTAGTCCAGTGCCTTCTGTGTTCGGTGAGGTGACCAGTATTCGTCCAGCTATTTGTTACAAAGAGTATGATTTCATGCACACTAATAATTCGATCTTAAGCCGATTATGGCAATACTCCGACTATTACAAATGGCATGTAAGCACCTTTATCTGATTTTCTTAATTGCGATAAGGTCATAATCAGAGTAAGCATAACCCAGTTAACCTAGGCTTCTGCTCAGTCTTTTGCTTTATGAGGATATGTAAACGCCTTAGTCAGATTTCGTTCTGCTTTTTCGAACTGCACGTCTGTCACCTGTCACGCAGTAACCCGGATGTTGGATTTACAAAGCAAACAACATGGTGCATTGCAGTGGAGTTATCAAATGAACCCATGTAAACTGGATTATTAGACAAATCGTGTTACTCCAAACCATGTAAACATTGTAATTGAAATACTGCCTTAAGCGGATTACTCACAGTAATTGGGGTATTGGTGTGCATGTAAACATACTCAAAGTAGTCTACTCTGAGTACAGGAATGTGTGTCAGACCCCATATGAAATCAAACCAACAGATTGTTTTTGTACCATAAGTAGAACACACTAAAATTGGATAGGTGCCAGCACACTGACGCTTGGTGATTCCAAATAGATGTATTTCTTTGACTCACACAATTGATAAAAAGTGTCTAAATATTTATTCATATTATATTGGATTAAATGAGAAAAGATTATAACACAAAGAGGAGTATCTTACGTACACAAATATTTATAGGCTACAGTGCAGCAATAGGCGGAAAATGAGAGGGCTTATATGCAAGCCACTGTGACGTGACAATTGCAACATGGTGAGGCTGGAACAGTAGAGAGCCCTCCAGCCTTTAGACTGAATCAGAGGTAATGTGGGTCACTGTTGGCGCATTCTAATTTAGACATCTCTCCAGGGGCAGATTACCTGGCACAACACACTCCCAGAATGGCAAGACACATTTCTTCCTCAAATTATACCTAAAAATACAAGTGGCTCCATCATTTTGAAGAGGTCAAGTCATCCATGTAGCACAGGCTGGAGAAAAGACTTTTGGGAGCAATGCGAAGGTCAGTTGGCTGCATTCACTTAAGCAACATGCCTATTTTGAAGGGTACTTCTCCTTTGTGTTTTGGGAATAGGGTATTATGAGATGTAGAAAACCAAAACTGATGTTGTGAGTTTATTATGATTATTATTATTTTTCTTGGTTCAATATATTCTACTCAGTATTCTTCCAAGTGAAAATTAAATATAATTTCTGTCTCATAGCATTGAATGAACTATGCAATCATTTTCAGAGGAACATTATGGGGAATGTGAAGTACACAAAGAAAGTAGTGCTCCTTATGCACCTTTCACAGACTAGAAAGTTAGATTTAAAATACTAATATGGGTCCCAAAATGAGGGAAAACATGAAAAGAGAGTAGACAAACAATACTGTTTTAAGATATTATTGCAAGGTTTTGATATAAGCTTAAAAGCTTTTTCATTACATCTGGCCTCTTTGAAATACTTCATGGTATGAACCAATTTATGGAATGCTGTGGTGTTGATTGTTATTGCACACCTAGAGAAGCTTACACTCCATCCCTGTCAATATGTTCATTTTCTACATTGTTTATCGCTAATCTAGTACACACTAAGCATGTATGTGTTACGGAAAATGTGGCAAATTGGTAAATGTATACATTTACGAGTGGGGTGGTAAATGTATACATTTCCCAAGGTAACTGGTAAATTTGTACATTTCCCGGTTAATGTAAGTGGAAAACACTAGTCACAGTAGTGCAAGGCTCTTTCTGTCCTGTCCCCACGTTTTGTTGTGGGTACGGCATACCACCTGGCCAAAATACCTCTTCGGACTGGCTTCTGTAGTAAACTAAGATCTGAGAGAGTGGGAGATTCATTCATGTGACACTACGACATCAGAAAATTGGCAAAGGCAGATCATTTAGTAAGTTTTCATGCATCCCCTCCCAGTTGCCCTGCATCACAATTTTTATCCAAACTGGTGTAATTGGTTTTATATTTGAGTCCAATAGTGGATGTAGTAGGCTCCACAACCATCCATGTGTAAAATAATTAAATTATTTACATACCTAACATAACTCCATGAGGCCAATAATCTGTCAATAAGGTTCTAATACAACAAATACGTTTCGTTCAATATCAGTGGCACAAAGCGCAATCAACGTGTTACAGAAAAGCGGTAAATAGGACACTCAAGGACTGTGAGAGAGACTACGCTACTGTGACTATCGTTTTCCACCCAGGTTAACTGGGAAAGGTACACATTTACAAGATCCACCTTGGGAAATGTGCACATTTACCAAGTTCCCGTATTTACTGTAACACACGCACCCACATGCAGTGTGTGCGTGTTTATGTTTGTATAGCATATGTGTGTGTGTGTGTGTGTGTGTGTGTGTGTGTGTGTGTGTGTGTGTGTGTGTGTGTGTGTGAGCAAGAGAGAGAGAGAGAGAGCAGCATTAAAGTTATGAGAGATTTTTTAATATCATCACATCTCACAAACAGCAAGAAACTAAGGTGACTTTCAGAACACTTGGCAACCTCCCATAATTGCAAGCTTTTATGATGGAGCAAAGCTGCCTTTAAAGGGCAGGAGAGACCCAATGAGGGATGTGTCCTCGATGATGGGCGGGAACTGTTTGTTCAAACTGCCATTAGGCTACATTGTTGAGGACACATTGCGGTCATTTATTTGAAACTTGCGACAGAGTCCATTCAATTAGAGGAAATGCATAATGTCTTGTGAAAGGACCTGGAACAAAATAGCACATCATGGTCAGTTTTTGCCCTCTAAATTCTGAATGAAGTGATATTTCAGAGAATAATTTTGGAAGGTGGGCAATTGTCTTCTAAATTGCTGTTGGAGGCATTTCTAAGAGAGGGTGACATTTCAGTAATGTCAAAGGGAGTTGAAAGTACTGGATTGATCCGCTACCTTAATTGCTAACTGGCCTTGAGATAAAGACTTTGAAGTTTTTTTTGTCTTTACAGATGACTGTGTGTATGAGTCTGAAGTGCAGACAGCTGGAATTCAACATGGCTTATCATCAGTTAACCTCAGCCACTAGGGCACACACAGGTTAACATGGGATATTACAACACTGTTTTCCTGTGAAGCACATAAAGTCAGCCAGATATCCACTCACACACAAATATAAATCTGTCCAGTTGAGGGAAACCAGTGATATCTTGCAGACACATCCCCTTGAAATGACAAGTAGGCACCATGACACATCAAAGTGGAGCAGCAGGTGAGCCAAATCATTAGATTAGGCAGATTTATGGCTTCATGAAACTCGTTATTACCCACAGCTCACTCCATTGATGTTTAGCCTGATGTCTTTATGAGGGGGGCTGTTGTTCACCTTGCCCTGACAGACACTGTGTGTTGATTAGAATACTAGGAACTGAATAAGACTCACTACTCAAGTCAGGCAAGCAGAAACGTGTCTGCAACACCAAAAAACACATCTGGATCAGGTTTCAAATGACCCTGGGCTTCAACTTATGAGCGATGAAAACAAGAGAATTGCTCCCATAATAGAAATATAAGACATGGGCACTGAATCAAGACGTTTGAATGGTTTATGAAATGGTGATTGAAAGTTTTTTTTTCTCTTTCTTTTACACGGGTGTCATTTTGGTGACTCAAATGGACAGGGGATTTGGGTACAGCCATAAGTGATACGCACATGTGCTCTTGTACCTCAAACTCAGGAAAAGTATTTGTTGTCTGGAAACAGAACTGATGTCAGACACAGATGTTTTCACCTTCTTTGTGCAGTATGGCTAGCTAATCTATTAGAACAGCTCATGCCAATGGGTTTTTCTTCTGCTCAGAGAGGCTCAACGGATGGATCGCTGAGGCTTAAATTAACACCACAAACAATGGAAAACAGACGCAAATAACGGCACCCATCATGAGCTTATCAGCCTGAGCGGGGATTACAAGGGAAATGAATCATTAACACTATTGCCACTTGAATGCGGCTAAAGCATGATTGGCAGGTTGAATGGTGGGTTCTGGGAGGAGGAAAGGGAGTGGGTGGGGCTGTGGTCTGATACCCAGTGAAGCGGGCATCATTATCGGATAAGAGCTCCAGGAGGCCCAGTCAAAATGACCCTCTTTGTGTGAGTGGAAGAGAGAATAGAATGAAGGAATGGATAAAAGAGTATTATAGAGTGGAAGACAGAGCATGAATTACACTACATACCCACCAGGCCAGGTAGAATCAGATACACACTGACATACGTTCGAAGGTCCATGAACTGATTCTGTCCCAACAACATACTGACAGCAGGCTTCAAATTGTGATCCTGCCCTCTTCTATTTATAGTTTACCTTCAGTTCTTTTTGTATTGAGATAAAGACTTTGAGATGTGTATGGCATGGCGTGCACTGCGACCCCTGGCTACCCTCTCCCAATATGACGCCAGGTAGATTTTAATGGCTTTATGGAAAATAGTGGGGTGCCACACTGGTGAAGGGGATTCTGGGTCATGGAGGGATTTGTTAAGTTATTACAGTGTCTGGAGCAAGGCCCTTATCGGCACCTGCCAAGTCTTTGGCGGACCCAGTGGGATTGCACTGACCCTGGTGGAAGTAATGGATATTAGAAAATCTTCCCACTGTGAAGGAGGGAGGGATTGGGTGACAGAGCAGGGAAAAGGCAGAGAGGAGGGAGAAATGGATAGAACCTCAAGGACACAAAGCTACAATAGCAGCACTGTAACAGAGGAGAGATCTCTCCTTCACAGGAGGAGGAGAGTTGGAAAAAACGCTGTGCTAGTGTATTACAAACTACAAGCTACTATGCCACTCCCTATAGGACAAGACAATGGATGACAGCCGCAAGGATACACAGATACAACTGGTGTGTGTCACCATGGAGGTAACGAAATGCCACAAGTGGCCATACGTTATTCTTGTAGTGTAACATCAATGAATGTTAGTGAACAGATTCATTTGAACCATACTTCACACAATGCACAGCCTTCAATTCCAAATCGTGCAATTTGTCTGATAATGAGTAAGAAACTATTTGGACTCTAAGTGGCCCACTCTAATGGAGGCCAGCACAAATGAACATAGCAAGCAAGGTCTTGAAGAAAAAAGAAGAACACTTCAACACTGTGAAAAATTGGCAAAAGGTGATATACCTTGCGTTTCTGCACCCACTTTGTTGTTTGGTGGTGTATTTTTCCAGTGTAGCTACAATGGATTGTGTTAACAGAATTTTCTTGCACTGACATTCAACAATCATACAGGGAGAAATCCATTGTAGCAGAGGTCCTTACAAAAAAGTCATGTGAAAATATAAAAGTGAATTCAAAGCTCATATGTGTTTTGGACACATGTTCAAGTGAACAATTTCCACATGTAATTCAAAATTACATGACCACCATGTCATGTCTATCATGTGACCAATGGCTGAAAGCAACAAGTTCATGCCCATCCTCTGTGGGCTGTCAAGTCGTTCAGGGAAAATGGATACACCAACAAAGTAAATTATGACACTTCATCACAAAATAATTCATGGATTGCATTGAACATCACAGATTGATGATATGTAACAGGGTATCTAAGGGTGGATTTTTCCTTTAATGCAGTTCTGGGTATGATTGCAGCTGTCAGCCATACATTACAAACTAACAGTAATCAACCCAATAATAATAAAAAAAAACCTAAATTGATTATCTAAAAGTATTTTTTTCTGTCATCACATTTACATTTAATCTTATTTCATGGATCATTAACTATGACTCAAATGAAATTAATACAGTTATGAAAAAACAATATTGACCTATTGATATTGGTCTATATTGATACTATTGAACGAGACTCGCTAAACATACCTACTTATTTTGAGGAAAAGCAAGCGAACAAGTAAAGCGAGTCCATTCAACTGAGTGGAAACTCTGATCCCTGTGCTATGATGAAACATATTAAGTATCAGTTGGGTTTTGAAAGCTCAGTTAATGTGGAGTAGTTAATGGAGTAGTTAAACATTGGGCTATAGCACCATCTGTAGAGCCAAGATCACCCCACAATTGGGTTTGTTTATTTTTAATAACTTAATAATGAATTTGAAATGAGTTGACTTACCAGTTGATAAAAAGACTTAAAGGATTTGACAGGCAAACATGAATTCTTAATGAATTTAGGAGACCTTTTTTTTCACCTACATTGCTTGGAAACAGTGAAGCATAAAAAATGTGTATATTGAATTACAGCCCTGCCCTTCAAGAATTCATGTATGTAAGAATTCATGTATGTATGAGTCTGAAATGTGAATGCCCTTCATTATTGACAGCGCCTGATTGTGTGAAGACATTTCTTTGCTGGTTAGCTACAGTCAACAGTGGATATCAAGTAAATAGACACTACTACACAGCATTTTGAAATCGTAAACACTCAGCAAATAGATGAATTAAATAGTATTAAGTCATCTTATGGAACAACCTTAAAAGTAACATATTACTTTCAAATTTCAATTTACTTTTCATGGACTGAGAAATCTGCCCAGCACATTGTCTGCGCCTGTCCAGCATAAATAAAGACAGAATGCTGGAGGTGGCGATGCACATATCAGGTATTAACATGATGAGGCTGCTGACAGTGGGACTGGCTTTTAGACAACTGCTTTATAATCAGAGGTTGCCCTTTTCCAAGGTCAAAGCCACAAACCATGAAACTCGTTTGCTTACAAATGCACTTCAGTCATCTACAGCACTGTCTGAAGAGCATTGCGTAATACATTCAAAAGCAATATAGGTCGAACATCTCTTTTGATTAAGGCATGCTTGGAGACAAACACAAACCGGGCCAAACAAATCAAAGCCAAATGTTTCAGAGCTTGTCATATCTCCTATTTGTTCTGAGAGTAAAATGCCTTTCCTTTGCTTTTATGCTAATCTTACAGCCAGACACAAAATTATATTCAGTGGATGGACTGTCAGGAAGGAGGTAGGATAAAGTGACTCCTTACTGTGATGCAAAAATAGACCAAGGAGAAACAGTTTCTTTGGTGTTGTAGATGCTTTAATGTTAGTCTGTCATTATGCGTCCTGTGTGGATCTGGGCTTAGAGCTGACAATGTTTAGAGATCAGGCCTGGGCCTACTGCGGCGTAAACACCAGAGCCTCACACCTCGAATAGAGCTAATGTTCATCATTCAGCGGTCTGGTAGGATATTGACTAAACGTAACAGCTTAGATGGAAAGCGCATTAGGACACTAAGTTAAATCCATTGTCTCCATTTCTTACTTTCATACCCTATGTTCCAAGGGTAGAAGAAGGCAAAGGGATTGAGAAGATTTGAAACCTAGAGGATAGAGGAGGATTTTTTTTCTGTCTGTACTTTCTTGTAAGGAGAGAAAAGAAAAATTACCCAGCAGTAAATAGATGTAGTTTGATAAGGCCTCCTAAATATAAGTCTTATCTCTCTCTCTCAATTTGAAACAGCCATGGAAGAAATAGGCCACGTTGTCACTCAGGCTTTTAATTAAGAACAGAGAGAAAGACTGCGTGTGTGTGTGTGTGTGTGTGTGTGTGTGTATCCGCATGTGCGTTCCCAGGGGATTGTAGTTTTAAAAACATTTATTAACAGTTATGTTTATCACCTCCTACTGACCTTTATCTTATAATGTTATTTTTTTTCTGGTTCAACTTGCCCCCCTCTATCTTTGCCGTTTTGGTGCCACACTGAGTGAGGGAGACAGCGAGAGAGCGAGTGCTGACATGACCCTGTGTCTATTAATCAGCGACTCAGCTAGGCTCACATCACCAGATCAGATAAGACCGCCTGCTGTCACACAGGTGGAAGTAATGGCTGGGAAGCATCCGAGTCCGATAGCGGCTTGTCCGAACGCTGAGATGTGGACTGACAAAGACATGCGCAAGGCCTGGAAACAGAGAGCCACTGTCAGGCGTTTGACTGATAACAGCTTGAGTGAGGGGCATGCAAGTGCAGAGGAGGAACAAGTCAAAACAGACAGATAACACAGTGGTCTATATGTGATTATGGTTCATCATCAGCAAGGGAGCGCCGGTCCAAACATTGATTTGTGCCATCTTCTCTTTATCTGAGGCATGATTGAGATGATCTATTAGGACTCGGCTGTAAAACAAGGGCCCAACGTTTTTTGTAGTCAGGCCTAGTAGGGCAAAAACTCCTGTCCTGACGCCGGGAGATACAGTGAAAGCTGCACTAGGCACAATTTATATGCCTGAATCACAAAGTGGAGCTGCAACAGAGAAAAGCATCCTATTCCCGCTAATTGAGAATGGTGTCATATATGGACACTTCTCCGCCCATAGGGAGTGTCAAATCAAAACTGTCTCCTACCAGCAGTGAGCGAGCACTCCGTTGAGAGAAAGCTGGACTCACCAACATTATGTCTTTTGCCTCTCTTGTCCGTTTGGTATCACAGCCAAGTTAGTAAACATGAGTGAGGCATTGAATTTTTTTTTACTGCTTGTTGCCATTTGGAGAAAAGTAGCCAAGGGCTGCTTTAACAGTATGATATTTTTTAACTTGATTCATCCAGAGAAGATTTTCTGCACGCACATGCTATTTTTCAGCAATTTCCTGCTTCTCAGTCAAACAGTTATACACATTCACACTCGTTGAAAACTGAGAAGCTCCACTGGAGCAGCTGAAGGTTAAGTTCCTGGCTTAAGGGCATCTTGATAGTTGTTGAGGGAGAGAAGCGTGTTATTCATTCACTTCACCCGTCAAGATTCTCCTTACTGCTACTGGATTTTTGAATTAGTTACAAGTCACAAGAACATTAACCTCTGGGACCCACCTAGGTTATTTTCCCCCTGTATGTCTACACGTCTTTGATGTTTGCATGATACACTGTGTCACAATGGATAGTTTTTACAGTTTTCCTCGTCATTTCTTGTGATGACAAAAGACCTTAAAGGCAGCTATTACCTTTTTCCTCCCTCCATTTGCCATTTGTTCAACTGTGCAAAACCCCATTGTTTTAATTTCATGCAAGATGTAGTTTGGTGTTTTGGTTAATTCAAAAGTATATTCAAAAGTGTAATTCATTCAATTTTTCAGAGTTGGAGGTGGAGGCAAAATTCATGTTAAGTACACATCTTTAATCAATCAAATATTGCCTTCATTTTGTGTGTTTCTTGTTTAAGTACTTAAATGAGGCCAGGATGCAGAGCTTAAACGAATCAGACTCCTTGATGTTTTGGAACGTTTCATCTGTGGACTGGAGACAAAATTTGCATTTGCATGCTTGCTGCAACCACCCACTCCATATATCAAGCCACTGGGTGATCAAAAGTCGAGTTAATAGGGATACAGCACAAGGGGGAGTTTAATTACTAACCTAAAATACTTTCAAATGATGTTTGGGCTGTTGCTGCTGCTGTAAGCTACTGTCTGGCAGTAGGGAAAGGCCAAGTTTAGAGAGTCAAAGTAGCTGCCTTATTTGTGTTGTGGGATTTAGAAAGCAGCAGGAGCACAGATCAATACAGTGTAATAGGTCTGGGAATGAAACGATGCCAAGGTCTCCCATATGTCAATGAATCTGCTTATCTGTGCCTGCCAAACTCCAGTCAAGTAGCCCATGCTTACTTACCTGTAGATAGGCAATACTGAACTAGAGAGCAGGTAGAAGCACTAAACAAGGCCTGGAGTTCAACTCTCTGCCCTTGACTTATCTGTAGACCCACCAGTATTTCCACCAGAAGCAGGTGCAGATATATGGATTCAGCACTGAGTGGTTATGGTAAAGTGTTAAGGGAATTATTTTTGACTCCAATACTGTAGCCTAAAGCAGAAGAAATATCATGAGGGAAAGTGCCAGGGTGAGTGTATCAGAACTAATCCTAGTCTAAGGATTACAACCCTAGATTATAGGTTCATGCTGGCAACTGTGCTGTTGCCAGCATCTACTTTAGTAACTGTGTGTGTGTGTGTGTGTGTGTGTGTGTGTGTGTGTGTGTGTGTGTATTCTGTGGGAGTGAGACACATCTTGAAGAAACATGTTTACAACATCAAACACTAAACTGTAATACCTATATCTAACAGTCATTCATTCCATAAAACACAATTGAATACTGACTAGCACCTATTTTGAACGTACCCCCAATCCTCTCTCATCCTTTCTTTCTCGTCTGCATCACATGCATGTATTGCACTGGTGTCTTTGAGGTTGTACCATTGTATAAGGCAGGCAAAACCCTCTCCTGGCACAGTCCGATAAGGCATGTGAACATGCACCCTGCTATTCTCTTATCACTCTAACATGCTGCAAAACGCCCCCATGCCAGTTCCGAGCTTGACATGCGCAGCCCAGCATTATTAGTGTGATAGGAATAGGCCCTTTTATTCAAGGACGTGACGAACATGGCAAACACTGCGAGCCCAAGCCACTGTCGTCATCACTCTAAATTAGTTTTCCCTTCTTGGAGCAAGGCAGTGTGCCGTGGTAGGTCTGACTGACAACGTGAAGCCAATGGTGAGTAGCGAGGCAAATTGGAGAGTGAGTGACAGGTTGACACCCGTCGACCCCTTGGTAGGAGCAGGTGCTGATCTTCTGGCCTGTCTCATTTGACGGCTTATGGTGCTGATGGAGAGTGGTGGGGCTTGACTTGAACGGATTGGTCCTGATATGGCCAAATATGCACTAGAAAGTATCAGAATTTATTTATTGATTAATCTGACCTTCCTTTTACTGCAAGGGTCTTCCTGGAATTCCTGGATATAGTAATTACTTGTGGATCACTTATCAGTCCAAATGTACCGCTGCATATATAGTCTAGTGGCCAAATATCCATGAAATAACCATCCTGTTTTTGTAATCTTTCAGGTGTAAAAGGAGTCAACATCTTTATTATTTTGAATTCCCCAGTCTCATCAGTAACTAATTTGACAAGGACGGATGATTTTTTTGCTCAGCAATTTTCAAACCTTAATAAATAAATCAAACTCTATTTGAAATGACAATTCAACACACTTTTCTACCTTTCTAATTAAACAGGTGATCATGTTATCTGGTATATAAGATTACTCTGAGACAGATCAAATACTGACTCTGATAACTGAAGGCTCTACCATCAAGAGGTTAGAGGTTTATATTGAGGAGCTGTCTCCTCAAAGTTATCTTAAACTATCTGCACTTGTCCTTGGCCAGGCTTTCTCTTTCTTTGATAAATAAATAGTGACTTGGATATTATAATGGCAGGCAAGCTAGGTGTGTTATATTCAAGAGCATTGTTGTGGATCCCAGCCTTTTATTGCCACAGGTTGCTCTCTAACAGGTTTTCAGCAGACGTCTAAGATTAGTTTTTTTCCAGCCTTAATTAATGTGTGAGCCACAACCAAGTATTGACCTTGATAAGCACCATATGCCTTAAACTCCCCAAGACTGTTAAGTGTTTTTACCTTAATGTTCTTACTTTATGCCTCCACACCACTTACAAGAGCCACAATTGTATATGTTTTAGTGCAGTGTAAAACAAATGCTTTAGTTTGACTGCAGTTTACCACTAATGGATAAAATGGTTGCAAGGATAACAAGGATACACTTTTAATGGCTTTTTAAGAAATCATCAATGGTGAATTAGTATTGTAGGGTCTAACTGTATTCAGAAAACAATGAAAATGATTCCACATATTATACTGAGAGGTTCTGGGAGTTATCGCCAATGCAAGAGGTTTCCAGAAGCTAGAAGGGATAAGAGGATTTATAAAAGGGATTTTGGCAACAGAAGATGAATAAATAATAATAGACTGGAAGTATTACAGTTCCTCTTTTTAAATAAAAGGTGTGAGATGATAGGAATATAATAGGAAACAGCTGTCATATTAGCATGTATAGGTTGTGCATGGAGACAATAATGTTGATAGTAGAATATGTCTACTATCAATATGGTGTTAAGGATAACTGCTAGGATTTAAGAAAAATTAAACAGCAACAGCCAATAAATATTTGGCTGATGTGATGTTTGCATTGGAGACTGCATGGAGTGGAAAAATGGAAAGTGGAAACAAACCAATGGCTCCGGTTTACAACACAGATTGGAGTTTTAGTTGTACAAACATTTCTCAGAGAAAGAGATTTTTGGGGCGGAAAGTTAGCTAACTGGCAAACTTGAATGCAAAGAAGGAACTCGGGTCAAAGAAGAAATAGAAAGTATAAATGGCACTGACTTTTTCTTTTTTCATTCATTCATTCATTGCTATGCCATTCAGGATCTTGGAAGGTCAGCAGGCTAGCTAACTAGTTTACCTAGATAGCTATAGGCTAGTCTGGCTAATATAAACTAGCTAATGGCTAATTAGATAACTTAGTATATCTAGATTGCATTTTTTCAGCTGGGCTTCAGTCTAAGTTTATTTAGCCAGAAATAGTGGTGTTTATTTTGCTCTGCCCATTGAGATTTAACTCAACCAATGAGATTATTTCTGACTCTAGAGCAGCTCAGCCTCTGAAAAATATGTAATCCAAATATTACATACACTTCTACACAAATCATAATATAAATTACTGTCTTGCTTAGCCCAACAGTGTGTGAAAATGCAGTATTACATTATGAAACATATACAGCAGTGGTAGTGGTGTGTGTGTGTGTGTGTGTGTGTGTGTGTGTGTGTGTGTGAACATGCTTCAATTTATCATACATGACTGATTTTATGTCACGTGTTCATGTCTTGGAGCAACATTCCATTGAACCTCTTCCTCCTGTTTTGCCCTCTGCATTGACCAGACATACAAACATGCACAAACAAGCAACTTTAAGGTTATTTAAAGGACAATGATCAATAATGCTCCTGTAACTCGTACTTAATCTCCATAATGAGCTTCATTGCCGCAATTAATCATGTCTTAGCAGCAAGCGCCCAGCCTCCCAGAAGAATGCTGGCAGAATAAAAACTGGGTCCAATTGGTACTGCCCACAGCTGATTTCACATGGCTCCCTTGTTGTACAGACCTTCAGGGACAGGAGTTGAGTTCTGACTTGGGTTGACAGTTGTTTGATTGTGCATACTGACTAATTTGATCAGGTAATATATCAAGGGTTAGGGTTGTATTCAGAAGTAGGATAGCAATGACCACCAGTGGATAATTCTAATCTCTCTACCTATGTATAATCTGTCTTTCCATAATGTTATGCTATCTTGTCCGATTACATTATTATTTTCCATTTATAGTGTTAACGTGTCTTGTCCAGTTGCAATGAATGTAGCGAGTTGTTGTACATATCATTTTATACAGTTCACAAACCACAAGATAGAGTGTGCATATCAGAAAATAACAACACATACACAAAAGACATAGCTCATGATCCACTCCAAATGATTCATCCTCAGAGTAGCTAACCTTTCTGACACAATCACAATAGTTGTGCTGAACATGAAAGGTATCTATATTTGATCATGCAAAACCCCTGTACTTTATATTAATTATTACTTGTGCAGAAAACTCATTTTGAATATAATTCCTTAATCATCCACACAATGCAGTTCTCTTTGATTTGTTAAATGCATGAAAATGTCACTTTTATCTTAACACTTCTTGGTACCGCGGCATTAATAACTTATCTCTTCCAGACACATTTCTTTCAGACTCAGACCATGTGGTTGGGGATATTGTGTTTCATGTGTATTAAAATGTCCCTGTGTTCCAAGGGAAGATTAGCTCATGTCAGTTAAGATTATCTACCAAAACATACGCTTTTCTGAAGTCTGAAAATCTCCACCTTTGATACTAGGTATGGCACCGCTAGAAGGCCCAGAGCTGTGAAGCTGATAGCACATCTACTCACCTCAATCAACCTTTCTCTTGGGGGGCTTTCACAAATGGATACTCTTCTTCTGAATTTTTCGCTATATCCGAGAAGGCAAAACGAATGAGGCAGGGCGGAGAAGTAGCAGGTTGAGGAAGAGGTGAACGGCACAGGGCCTGTTATGATGAACGTTTCAGCTGCATTTAGAAAAATATTGATTCTGTCCTGGGCCTAATAGAAGGTGATGATGGCATGGAGGTGAATCCATTACCGAGCAGGATGCTGCGTGGGGTGCGCAGAAGGCTAATGTGTGTCCTTTCCCATTTGTCACCACAAAAATGTACGCAACTGGAGGAGCATGTAAGTGTGGCATAAGGGTATACTCCTGTCCTCTACCCCCGGAGGTGGAAATGGGAGAATTGTCTATTAATCTCAAAAGCCACCCCAAAGGACCAAACGACACTCTGCCATTCTGCATCCTTCTGCCTGAGGAATCTTCACCTCAACCACCAAAATAAATAAATAAATGAAACAGGAAACAAAGCAGCTGTCTTTACTCAGCCAAGCTCCTTTCTGTCCCTATTTAAAGGATTGCTCTGCTGGCTGGTTGCAAGGAAGATGACCCCAAGCAGTAATCAATATGTCTCCAGGGACAGCGGGGAGTTAGTGAGCAAACAAGCATCTCGCATGACACAGTACAGCACACTACCTTGTGTAGCCTTAGCTTTTATAATAACTATATCTATCACTGTGTTAAATGCACATGAAATAGTAATATATTGTATTATGTTGTTTTATGTTTGGTAGCTTGTAGTTGTTCCTGATGTTGTCTTTCATATTGAAACTGCTGGCCAAGCTCTGTAAGATACATGTTGGACAAACCAGTTTATGACTGTAGGATCAATATCCTATTATTGTTCAATTATGCATACAAACTGAACTCAGGTGAACAAGCAATCCTTCAGAGGGTATGGGCAGAAGACATCTGGTCACTGACAACAAGGTTAAAGACATTAGAAATAAGGCCCCCTTAAAGCATAGATTTCTCTGATGTGTTGGATTTTGCCATTTCGCTGGCATTGGCATAGGCAGAGTAGAGAAAAATTGTTTCATTGTTTCCATGAAAGTCTTATGACATTTGATTACAAAGCCTTTTGGGAATGCCTCTATGCCTTTTCCTGAGCTGTTTGAAGTGTTTGTAACTCAATGGGACTGTATCAACAGCTGCTGTGAAGCCTTGGAGGCCTTTTCATTTAGAATCCAAAAGGTTGCGTCATTCTGTCTTGAAATCTTTTGACTTACCCTATGCCTCTAGCTTAAAAGAGAATGAGGAACTAAGGAATGCTGGATACCCATTCTCTCTCCAATATATTTGACTCTAATGGCACCTTTCAAATGTCTTGTCTCAGTACTGACTCCCTTAGTAATGTTGAATTAGGTTTCCAATATTGGTTTCCATTACTCAAATTTGGGCAGCCTGTGTTAGTGATACTAAAAACTGCTTTAATCAATGCAGAATCAGTTATTTTTTGCTAGATAATGTGGAACATTCAATTGTATATCTGACTATTCAGTATAGGGAGAGAACATATAACAAGAATAACCCAGAATCATGATACGTTCACATCACCCAAGTCATTACTATTATTACTGTTGTTCCTTTTCATGACTCTAATTCCACAGTATGTGCCTTTGTACAGGCTGTTCCCCACTCTTTATCTTAACATGCAGACGTTGCTCAAGGGGATAGTATTTTTAGCACTGGAAAAATGTATGCGACTTATTTACTGCCATCATATCATCAAACTGTCAAGAAGCATCTTTTGCAGACTAAACCTTTCGCATATCTGTGTACTCATAATTGATTCTCTGTTATATCGCCAGCAAAATGCCACCGAGATAGCGTGGATGGTATGAAACCCTCACTGAGGTTTGATAGACTGTCACATCTTATCACAACTTTGAAACACTGAGAGCAAGGAGAGAGAGAGGGTGAATATGCACTCGACTCCTGTACCTCAAAAGATGTTCCTGTGCTAAACACTTTCAAAGCACGCTCCCTTGAAAATATCATTTTGGATTTTTCAGGTTAGTGGAAATGAATGGATTAAGTAAGATAGAATAAGTAACTACTGACATAAAGAGACAAACTTTAGGATTCAAAAAAGTACAAGTTTGTGCTTTGGAACTTGTCAGAAGTTTTCAATGCAAGCCATGTAAGGTGCAAAAAAAATATGGGCAAAACAAATCCAAGGCATTTAGATATGTCTGTAGACAGAACTAGTGATGACTTCCTGTAAGTAGGACAACAATGATGAAATGTGTCCCTTTAGCCTAAACTGATTGCTGCTGAATTTTCGTATATGTGACTGTAGGATCAGGACCACGGATAGCTCCTTAGCATAAATGGCCCGTTACACTTGAGTCATGTACAACATCTAATTTACTTACATAGAATACTAGATGCTGCTTCGTATATTATAGTATATGAGCATATTATATTTTCTTTTATTGATGCATTACTTTTACAATAGCAAAATGCATTCAACTGTGATTGTTGTTTCTTTCTATTTTGTGGTTCTGTTTAAACAAATTGTCCTAATTACAAATGACGACAGACAATCCTTACAGTTTGGCTTTGTACTATAAAATATAACTATTTATCAAAAAGGAGCTCACGATTTCTGAGTAGCATTAATTGTGGAAAATAATGAACTAATTTTAACAACATGGGCAGAACCTTTTGATGTTTCTTGTGAAAACTTTCAACTTGCAAGCATCTGTTGATGGTGGAAGCCTGGGATGTCCCGCTGTGCTGAGACAGAGAAAATACCCTGTCATCCCTAAATGCCATATTCCACCCTCATCCAGCCGGTACTCTGCACCAAACTCCCCTTCCATTCCCCCTGTGTGCCAGCTTTGAACATCTACTGCTCAACCAAGTCCCCAAGTCACATGAAACTACAAACATCAACTGTCACATCTCATATTTATTCTGGAAAATTACTTTGACAGAGTTCTGCTGGGCCTTCCTAATCAGGCAAACTTTTTGTCTATGCTAAAAGCTATAAAATTCAGACTTTTAACATCAGATTGCATTTACTGATCCTTGAAAACATTAAAATTAACTTACCGTAAACTGATGTAACAGTACTTAATTAAACCATCAAACTATCAAATTCCTTATGGATTAAGAATAAAAACTCGATATAGTGCCTTGGGCAGCTTATGTGTTAAAACACATAAATGAGTTTTGAGGTTAAGGAAGGGAATCAAACAGAGAGGTGGCAGACTGTCATTCTAAACAAACTGTAAGTGTAAGGTTATTCAAGTTTACCTAGGATGTACAATGATTAATGTAGAGGAAAGCTCAGATTGCTCTGAGACAATACTGTCCTCCCACACTCTGCCTCTGCAGGGCAACCTATCACTCTCCTGAAAACCAATAACATTTTTGCCCACATATAAACACATTACAAATGGCAAAGTGTTACAGAACAAAAACCTAAACATCTCAAAGTAGACAACACCTCCCTAGTTTTGTGACAATGTAGCTTAGGGGAAAAGCCTGTGACCTTTACCCAGCATCTAACAACATACCTCTGCGTTTAAGGCTTGAGTTGTCCCACCCTATATTGTTTTTCTCCTATTTGACTCACAGTCACCATGAGTCACCGTGTGATCTGTCAGGAAGGTTTAGGGGGAGTTGAGCATACCACTGTCAGCTGCTCTACCCTTGGGGTGAGGGGGGTTGTGCATGTCGAAGGAGTGCTGCAAATCCACAGTGGGGAAGGTTGTTGGTGTTGCACATGTGCACACGTGTACACACAGGCAAATGTCACACACTCAAACACATACTGAACATCCCAGAGCTCATTCTTGCTCGCCTGGTGCAGCTGCTCTGGTCTGGGCCTAAGCTTTTCTCTGTGTGGTAGTTGGAATTTCAGAGAGGATGGTGTTAGGAAATAATGTGGGCTGTATATTTAAGAGATTGGTGAGAATTTGATGCTACAAAGAAATAAAACATACATTCCTTTTGGAACACAGTGGTGCAGAGAAGTAATGAGAAATCCATTTGCTGAAATTGTTCATGTCCTTCAAAATTGCTTTTATCCAAAATAATTGTCAAAACATACAACTTTTCTAAAGAGGAGACAAGAAAACATTGTTGAAAATATGAATTATTGAAAACCAAGATGATGTAAGTGGTGGCCCTATAATGTTGGATATTGCTGCAAAAAATGTGACCGACTGTACACTGGACTCTCACACCAAAGTACATTGGCTTGATGTAAAACATACGGACACATTAGCGTCCTTGGTACTGCCTACAAGGGTAATTAATTGGCTAGAGTATTTTAACCTCCCAGCAGCCACCTGGAAGGCCACTGCGCGTCAAATTGGCTAGGGAGGTCAGGGCGTATTTAGAGGGCTGGATTCTCACCCCATTTCAAACACTAATGATTTTACAGTCCAGGGGCGCTCAGACTGTGTTACCTCAGGTGTGTTGTCAGAACCCCTATCAAAAACTCGAGAGGTCACCTGGACAAGGTGAGGCGTCCAGGGTGAGAAGCTTGATTGGGATCATGAGCACCATCCCTCTCTCCTACTATTAGAGTTCACAGGTCATAGCTACCTGTTGTCCGGCTTTCCATCATTACAGTCACAAAATACATAGCTTCTGTAAAGATTTCTGCAGGATCACTGACTGTATCATTTAGTTCCAAGTCAGGGCCTTCTCATATACCCCCTGCACCCCAACCCCCCAGCCACCGCTCTTTCTCTTCTCCTGACGTGTAGGTGAACAACACACCAGAAACAAAAGACTCTTGGAACAAAAGACCAGCCCCCAAAAGGCGCCCAGGAAGCTAATTGTTGAGTGGAACACTTTGTATGTGAGAGAGCACTTCCCCAAGTACTGCCTATTACTCTCTGCATGAATTGACAGGGCTAATGAGGAAATTAAGGTTTTATTAATTCACCTAGAGGACAAGAAGAGGGAGAAACAGGGTAGGAGAGGAGAGGACTCCATCTTTGATTTAAAGGTTAATTTGGAGAGGAGGATAGAGGGAGCACAGAGAGTGGTCCAGACAATATTTTGATGCTCCTGGATCTTGGCCAGCTGTCCCACTATGTGGGGGGGAAGCTCTGGCAAAAGAAGGAATGAGAAACAGAAGAGAGGGAGATGGAGTGGCAGCCAAGTTTGGGTCAAGCCTGGGAATCACGTGGAGGTAATTATGAGAGTAGCTTCATCAGTAATGCCACTCGCTGTATCCTGCCATATACCAATGCTGAGATCTTCTAGCACTGCACACGCTGGGTTAAAGGGCATTAGCAGCCCAACACTTGACTTTGACAAGGTCAGGGCTTGAGGAGCAGCAGGCGGACTGGCATGGTGCTGATGACCTTATGCTGCCATGCTGGTGACCTTGCCATGCTCAGCGCTGTGATAAGGATTACTTCCTAAACTCTCCAGAATTGTTCAAGCCACCTCCCTGTCTGTAAATTGAAACCGTGGCATGGCGGGCCTCAATATTTGAGATGAAGGAAACATACATGCTATTTTCTCACTCTTTGTTTCTCAAACATATAGAATATACTCAGGATACTCAGGACAGGTCCTGAGTATATCATACATACTGTTGTATGGCTTTGAGATAAGATCGGGTTACACACACACAAAAATATGTGTAAGTGCCATTATCTTTTATGAATCATTATTTCTGTCATATCTATCACTTATTATTGTGGCTGTGACAGCTTTGGAATGAATTTGTTAACGGAAGTTGTTTAATTCTGTACCACAGGGTCCACTTATAATTTAAGTTGATTAAATATATGCTTAGACTAATGAAAGTCTTATCCCTTGACATTTAACAAGCAAAATGGTAATGTCCATAATGGAGCTTTATGATCCGTGCATGATTTGACGAAAAACATGATTACTGGGAGAAAAAATGAAATGCAATAATGTTTCAAACTGTTGTTTATTTCTCTGAACAAGAAAATGTAATTGAAGTGAGGAATTAGTTTCCATACAATAGAAATGCTGTTTGAATGTTTAATTTATTTGAACACCACTCTCTGATAACAAAGCTTTGCTTTGCCATGCTGTTGAAATTCATCCTACAAGTCCCTTTATTCCATTACCTTTAAAAAAAAAAAACCAAACCCAAATACTAAGTAAGTTATATATATTTCAAATTCTATTCAAATATAATATTAGACTATATATAGACTACTTTCAGGTTTGCCTCTCTTTCCATCTCCTTCCTGGGTGTGTGTTTGTGTGTGTGTGTGTGTGTATTCTGTGTATTCTGTGAGAGTGAGACACATCTTGAAGAAACATGTTTACAACCTCAAACACTAAACTGTAGGTGCTAATTCAGCTATTCAGATACCTTTTTGAGACACAATAAATGATTGGAGATGGGCTTAAAGATGATTAGGGGTTGATTTTTTTTCTGCCCATGAAACATTTTGCCTCATTATTTCACATTTTACCATACATATACCCACATTAGTGAATGAATAGTCAACCACCACATGTTGATTTCCTTTGCTATCTGTATTTAAGCCATGCATTAGCTTGTTAGTTAGCTAGTTAGGGTAAAATCCTGGAGGCTTGTTGGTTAGCCAGTTGGGGTAAAAACCTGGAAGTAAGCTGTGATAATGGTTCCATTATTCTTCCAGGGGTACACACTCACGTTCACACGGCAATTGGCAATTTAGATATATTGTTTTACCAAAAATATTGCCTTTTTTACATCACATTGTTGATTTTGACATTGAACTGATACTCTAGCCTGCCTGATTTGCTTGGCTGAATTAGAGTTAAATTCAATGACTAAAATCATTGCAATGTTCACAAATACAATTTGTCCTGCACATAATTGTGACCAAGCATCCCACATATAACTCAAAAAACATTTCTAAGTGTTCACATTGAAACCCACCCTCAGGGAGACAAAGATATTATAATCATAATTCATGTTTCTACACCTTGTTAAATAACAGACATTCATATTTATGCACCTTGTTAAATAATTCACATATCAAACTTTCAATCTGTGCTGTGTGGGTTATTTTAATTGGTCCTTATGAGAAGCCCTCCATTAAAGCAGGATTGGAACAAGCCAGAGGTGAAGCGACATGATTTATTGGACACCTTCATCTAGATAGGGACATCAACAGGATTACATTTGTCTTTATTCTCTTCTGGAAAGGACGTATATGGGAATACTAACATCCACTTCAATGTATGACATTAAATTGATATGAAATTGATAAAATGATGATAAATGATAAAATGATGTCCAGATTTGTTTGTATGTGTTTGCCTGGTATACCACAGCAGGGAAAACACTGCATGAATAGTCAATAAGTGAGTTTTGGAATTATGCCGTTGCCCGGAGAAAATTGAGAAGAAAAGTGATGGGGTTTGTTTTAACCACTTTGGTTCTTAGATAACAAGTCCAGTTTGAAAACACTGAGTACTCATAGCCTCCTTAGGTTGTAGGGTTATTAATGTTTAAGTCATTATTGGCTATTCATTTTCTTGACAAATATGAGCCATCTATGGGAGTATTTATTTGGATTTAATTGGGGTTGTATGCTCAAATGTGGAATGAAAACATTTACTACATGTGGCTAGATTATTAATCTTCTCAGTGTAGCTGTTTCACAGATGACCATTCATGACAGAGAAGACTGTATACACTTTGCTGTCTGTCAGCTATAATAGATGGTGTATATTGAAAAATGAAATTGTAGAGAATATATATATATCTATCTATATATATAT
This sequence comes from Gephyroberyx darwinii, assembly GCA_900660455.1. Taxonomy (NCBI): domain Eukaryota; kingdom Metazoa; phylum Chordata; class Actinopteri; order Trachichthyiformes; family Trachichthyidae; genus Gephyroberyx; species Gephyroberyx darwinii. Next base: position 29,304 of record CABFOQ010002100.1, on the reverse strand, counting down.
ATAGATATATAGATAGATATATATCTATCTATATATATAATTGGACTGATAGAGCAAAGCACTGCAGTTGTATATTATGTTTTGATGATTTAGGCAGGGGCAGCAGAGGCTCAATGGTTAGCACTGTCGCTGCACAGCCAGCAGGAACTGGATTTGGTTCCTGGGCTTGGTCCTTTCTGTGTGGAGTTTGCATGTTTGTGTACATGTGAATTTCCTCCAGGTGCTCTGGTTTCCTCCCACATTCCAAAGACCTGCAGGTGGATTGGACACTCTAAATTGAGTGTGTTTACCTGTCTGTCTGTGTTCGCCCTGCAATGGACTGGCAGCCTGTCCAGGGTGTTTCCCTGCCTTCCGCCCAATGTATGCTGGGATAATCTCCATGACCCTGCATAGGAATAATCAGGTAAAGACAATGAACAAACGATTTTAACAGGCAAAACATGAGTTCAAATGGTCAAATAAACAATTATTTTAAAAAAAAAACTCATAACAACTGAGTTATTCTGAGCATAATAACATATCATACATGGCACCAAATGTGTTTCTGATACATTATTAAAAGAGTGGTGTTCATTCTGGCAATTCATTCATTCATTCTTATACTTTAAGGTCTGGAAGCACCTTTCTAAAATGTTAAAAAAAAAAAAACACCTTTCCTTTCCTAGTGTTAAAATGGAAACTTTGGAAAGAGATTTATCTGACAGAGATGTTACTAGGCTCAAATGAAAGATCTCCAGCTTCAAGTGAAGATTGTGAAATTTGGTGTGGGTTGGTGTTGCTGGCTAAAATCAAGGGGTCCTGTATCAATGGGAATTCTAAAGTCAGTCAGTGTTGGGAAATTACTTTTCATGAAAGGCAGCATGAATAAGAACTGTGCCAACTCACTGTGCCCTTGCTGGACAGCTATTTTTTTCTAAATAACCCTATATTTAAAACTCTGATTTATTCAGTAACATACATTTAAAATTCACTCAGATAGAAAAGATTATCTGTTGAGCTGTAGTACTGTCTAGTAATATTTAGGAATGGGGAAGTAAAGTCAGATGTGCCTATGATCTTATAGTGCTGATGTGCATTTAGCTTTAGCCAACGTCTTAACCAGTATACATACTTATATACTAGTTTGGAAGCTTCTTAATGATCACAATATCTTAGCTGCCCATGCAATTTGCAAACTAACTAATAATAGTTATTGTTTTCTTTATAGTCGCAAACTAAGTAATCCATGGCAGATCCATGGCCTCCCTCTCCCCCATGTCCCCACAAGTAAATGTCAGTGAAAAAATCTACTTACAATGCAGTACAAAGTAGTTTGAAACTATTGTGCTCTCCAATAGGAACCATTGCATTTGCCAGTTTATAATAGAATTATAGCATGGCCCATGAAAGTGGATATGTATTTCTGGTCAGATGACACACCACATAATGATTGAAAATATTCAAACAAATATTTACACTAGAATGTTACTGGTCCAACTCCTCCCGCAGTCTGCCAACTGGACCAAACAGGGGCCAAACAACTGCTGCACAAGCAAAGACAGCTTTTGAATAAGAGACGAGTGTATGGGCCGTGGCATATGTGATCCTCTGATCCAATTATTTTGACTCATCTACCTCTGCCAAGACTCTAAAGCAATTACCATCAGAGCAAAGATTGTGGAATTACCTGGATGGTGCATCAAGTCAAATGAGTTATTTATGCTTACTGCTTAGCTTTGAAGTGTTGTGACACTGTCCAGCATAATGTAATAGCGATTTGGTTTATTGGGTCAGCATGTTCCACTTATACTGACTGTGTTGCTACTTCAGAGATCAAACTGCAAGTGCTGCTCATTCTCAAGGTGTATACTACTGACTGGTGACACTCCAGCACTCTGAGTAGGTGGATTTCATCCTGTGTAAAACTTTTGATGCAAAAGGAGATACTCCCATTTGAAAAATGTGACACCTTCTCTCACAAAATGGTTGATTGTGCAGTGTTAAAACACATTAGCATTCTAGGATGGTAGGTGTTGTGGAAAATTGTCAAACAAGTCAATTGCCACTGAAAGTTATTTAAGCAGTGATCATTTAATCATGCAGCATGGAGAGAAATCAGCATATGGTTCAAACTGCATTCAAGCATTTCTCTCCCTCTAAGAGTGAGCAGGGTCTTAATACCTTCAAGTTACACAAGCCCAAATAGCTAATAAAGCTAATACTAATAAAGCATTGATATAAATCAACCACAACATGGCATATATGTAGTGCAGCTACTATTACGGAATGTTATACATTGTATTAAAGTTTTTTTTCTACATAAATAATATTTCTCTCTATTTAAGAGATATTGAATGATGCAATGATTATTTGGTTTCCATATCCAATGGATAAACAGTGTTTTTGAAATCAAGTCTTTGTATTCAGCCTGAGCCTCAACTTTTAGGATACTCAAAGTCTTTGGGTTGGAGCATAAATATTGTGCTTTATTTGCACAGTAATACCTTCTTTCTTAAATAAGGGGTTGGATCAGTTATTTTGGATTGGGCAGGCGCTGATGGGAATGCTCTGACCCAGCACTTATAGAATGAAATGGGGTCATCCCAAGGGAGTTGCTGCCATTATCAAGCCCTCTCTTTGTCAGTTGGAGCACTTCAACACAATAGAACACACCAATCCTGGGTAAGGAGCATCTCCCAGCATGCATCTGATAGGACACACCCCACTGGTGTCTTATTATACCTCCCAGCGTCCTTGCACCCTCCACTCAGGGAAAGCATTAAAAACAGGAAGTGAATTTCATCTCAAACTGACAGTCGTCCAGCCAGGGAATCCAACCTGCTGCACCTCGCATTAGTGGTGGTTCAGAATACATTAGGAGAGTGCTGCAGCAGTGAGATCCACTTATTTTGTTAGAGTCAGGACACATATGGATTTGGGATTACCCCATACTTATTTCTACAACATTAACTTCTTTATTATACACATTTTTGTGTTACCACTGACTGCAGTCAAATTGCCATATTCCATATTAAGGTTTAAACAAACATTAACCAATTCACAGGATTTGATGTAACTACATAATGTGCATTTACAGCTACAGTCAAGCCTGCTGTAAATTAATAGCACTTTGACTGACTATTGTTGTAGGCTTAAACAAAAAAAACAGTTATTCTGAATTATAGCAAGCCTAGAAAATCCCATTAATAATTCTTAGCTTACCCCACTGTTGTAAATGCAAATAAACTGTGCAATATGTCATTATGATATGCTATTAGTATGCGAGACAATTTGAGTGCTTTCTCATTCTCATTCCATTAATTTTGAGTATCCCATCTATTGTAAATATCTACACATTAACATCGTCCTGGATTTATGCACATTAGGGATTTCATTTTCCCTGTGTACAAATCCATTCAATGTTGCATTAGTGGTTTTGGGGTTTTAAAGGAGGAGAATCTGACCTTTGAGAAAGCTTACAGTTGCTCTCTATCTAGTTCCCTGTCGTTCTGCTGTGGTTGAATACTGCCATCTAAGGATTGCCTGTAATGGGTTTCCATTGTGCTTCAGGCTGACTCAATGCAACTTTTTCCTTCCATTTAGTGAGTATGAAAACAATATATTGAATTCAGTCAATCACTAACAACAAAGAATGATTCAAGTGAGGTGGGCAAGATGAGGCTTTCATTGCAATAATTTGAGTAATTTGAGCAAAACTGAATTCACAAGACTTGAAAAGAACGTTCTGGTCCAAACAGTCTTGGTTTCCTGTATTTACCACATTAAGGACTGACTAAACTAACAATGGTTTCTGACAATTTGCATTCAGCCTCTCCTCATCAGCCCTTAGAATGAATGAATTCATCACACTCATTATTACTTCAAGGACACAGATTTACTGTGAACGCTGTATTTATTCCTATTTACACCGCATTAGACAAAGAGACAAGCTACATAACTCTAGGATACCTGTCCAGTGGAATACATCAGCTGTAACAAGGTGATCTTGCTGTTAGCAACTGTGCACCTTAATTATGACAGTTGGTTTGGTGGCTGTAACAACACTTTGTCCTGCTGCCATCACTGCTACGGCTGAAACAAAGAGAGGGCCAGTGTGCCAGGATGTGCTCAGAAAACCCCTGCCATCTAGTTCTCCCTCTTTCCATCCAACCATTCCCCCAAGGGAGTGATTGACGGGGGCTTTACTGAGACAATCTCCCCAAAAAATCCACCTCTTTCTCTGTCAGCCTCAAAGAGTCTTCAGCAGTTCCAAAAAGGCCCGAGTGCTGTTTTTTATGAAAGGTATTTGCATTCTGGGCCAGCGTTTGCTTGTGCTTTGTGGGTCTCTGCACTGAGCCCTTAGCTACGGACGTCAGACTTTGAAAGCCCTCGCCTAGATCTGTGGTGGTATAGTGTTTGGCATTTTCTTTTTCACATTACAGAGGTCTGGTGATGCCAAGATTTCAATAACATCAAACTAATGCAATATTCCGGCAGAAATTGGACATTAACTATGGCAGAAAAATGCAACAGAAGGTTCTCTTAGCAGTTTGGTCCAAAATAAGATTGCACAAGTCTCAATTAAAAGTCTGGACTCATAATGGTGGTAAGAGCATCACCAAACACATAAGTTTGGAAAAGCATCACCTTTCAGACGTCCAGAATTCTTGTATATGATAGAAATTCTCTACCAAAACCAGTGAGACGAAAATAACTTTTACTCTGTTGTTTTCCTGTCTATTTAAGAGGTTCAATACTTCCTAACTTTAATTCATGAGTCAAAGTGATTTAAATCCTTCATCAAAAATCTGACAGAATAATATATTCTTGAAAATAATGTCAAGTGCCAGATAATCCCTGATTGAAGATCACCTCTAAGTGTCAATGAGACATTTGGTGGTGCAGTATCGGTGGCGTAACGAGGAGAAAAGCCACTCCACCTGAGGTACTGATGCCATAATCTTCATAGTAAACACTTATCATGCATCCCGCATTGATTAGGATGTGCCTCTCATCAATCATCAGGGGCTCATCTGAACGGATTGATAATTATGCCACCTGCACTCAGTCAAGAGCGTTGATTAGAGGGAGGAGAGAGGCAAAGACATGGCCCTATTTGATAATGGTGAGCAGCGAGGTGTTCAGGAACTTCATCATTTCCTCTGGTTCGTTTAATGATCACTATGGTGCTTCTAAGTTTGGATGTGTAGACATTTTAGAAATTATACCAGATAGAGATATGTAAGTAGGCCTAGATTTGATTTGCAGACAGATCTTATTCTCATTACTAAAAATGTGTTCAGGGTTTGCATGTTCTCCCTATGTTTGCATGGGATTCCTCCCACAGTCCAAAAACATGCAAGTCAAGTGGATTGGTGGCTCTAAATTGCCCATAGGTGTGAATGTGAGTGATTGTCTGTCTGTGTATGTTAGCCCTGTGATGGACTGGTGACCTGTCCAGAGTGTTTCCCTGTCTTCTGCCCAGCGTATCCTTTGATAGACTCCAGCCCTGTGACCCTGAAAAGCAATAAGCGGGTGTGGCAGAGCTGGTGGCTGGCTCTTGCTGCATCCAGTACCGGCTTGCAGCCAGGAACCATTTTAACCTGTGTTTGTCTTCCAGTCAGAGCAAGAAGGGAGAAGGAGTTTAGAGCGGAGATAGAGATGAGCCAGCAGCAGGTGCGCAGACCAAAGGGGCAATTTGAAAGCTGCTGCTAGCTACCCAAAAGCACTTTTAAACTATTAAAAAAAAAAAAAAAACTGGAAAGGTACAGCGATGTACCTTTCCAGGCCTATTTTGTTGTTTAGTGGTATGTATTTCTTACTCCTGTTTGGCCAAATTGGCCAAATGAAGATGATGTGACGTCACGTTGAGATATTTCCAGTGCAGCTACAATGGAGTTTAATAGCAGAAAATGTTTCAACTCTCTAACATCAACAGTATACATGTCAGGTTCTAGTGTCAGACCCCTCAGAATCAAAGCGCAAGGGCTTCTTTCTAGACCCTCCATTTTGCACCGACAACAAACAATCATATTGGAAGAAATCCATCGTAGAAGAGACAGAGACACCAATTTGCTTAATGGGCATCACACTTGCTTTTTCTTGACTGGAAAAACTCTCCCTCTGCCAGCGCAAATAGCGCACAACCACAAATGACCAGTCCACAAATGACCAGTTTGAACAGTCATGAGAACATAGCCAGTAAATCAAACTTTTATGTAGTTCCTCCCTATTGAGGGTGGTTTTATGCCTCGTGTTATCTTACCCAACTGTCAATATAACTGTCAATATAACCATCATAACCATGAACTTGCATGAAAAGGGAGGGTGTATTGAAAAAAGGAAATACCTTTAGACTTAACAGATCTCTGGTGACATTTCAATAAGGAAAAATTTCCATTTAGCTTCTGGGTCTGTTTTACGACAATGAAGAGACCATATGTCTTGTATGACTTCTCATTTAAAAGCTACCTCAATGTAATACATTTAAAAATAATTACATTATTTCAGTGGTCGCTAAGTTCATCAGGCTGTTAAAAGCTGCTCTTCCTGACTGCACTGTGGTGACATTGAAAGGTCACCTCCCTGCAACCAAAATGTGACCCCACGTGGCCAACAACTCAACACACACACACGGTGTCTCTTTTGCGCTACTCGATTTCATGTCAGCAGCATAATATTTAATGTGGTCAAAAAAACACAGATTTTTTGAAATACATTACTCTGTCCTCTTTTATTCTTGAATGAGTAATGGTAAGAAAGATGCCATTGCTTGAAGAACGTCTGTAAGTGCACTTATGTGGCAAATATTAAAAATAGATTACGGGGCCATTGGGAGGTAAGCGGTTCCATAAGCAGAATTGATGGTGCTAAGGAGTATCATGGAGACTGCCTACATCACCTTGAGGGTCTCATCCGCTTAATGATGCCATGTGCCGTGTGCTTTCCCGCTTGAAGAATGGCAACCATTTTGCTACAGGCTCTGACACCCCACTTAAACTGCTATTCCAAGCAGTTAACAGGAGCACCAGGGCCTGCATACCAGACAGCTCAAAAGATGGACAACAGGGGGTGATATGGTTGAGAATAAAAATGCTCAGCTGTCACATACAATCAAAAATGACAAGGGCAATGAAAATGGCTTCATTATCCTCTGAAAGGCAAGTTTTGGTAGCAGTAGTTTCAGAGGTACATCAGAAGCCAGTTTAAAAAGTGACTTTGTATGTATTTTTAAATGATTTATTATTATTATTATTATTATTATTATTATTATTATTATTATTATTCATAATAATAATAATCATAATTTTAAATCAATTATTTGATTGTTGAATAGGTGTTTCACATGATCCCACATTAAATAAATCTAATCACCTTAACACAGAACTTGGTCTACATTTTTTTTTAATATGGAATCTCTTCATGTATAGTAAATCACACAGACGTACAAATCTATACATAATCTATGACTTGTAGTTTGTTTGTCTTTATCATGTAACTTTTAGTTGCAAATTTAAAATGTGTTCCTACTACAGTTTGTGACTGAATCTGAAACTGGAAGGGAGCAAAAGAGAAGGGACCCTTTACAAAATGAAACTTCAGGTGAAGTTTTCCAAAGCCCTTGGTTTGTGCCTGCAGCATGATTTGCATATGAGTGATGCACTCCTATAAGCCAGCTCAAGGGAAAGGTGTGGACAGCTGCCAGTTCTGTGGGGTTTGGAGATGCCTTGTGCAATTAGGTTCCTCCACCGTAAAAGACTACCGTGCTGGTGCTGCCAGCCCCTTCCTCCAGACCCTGAGCCCCTTCTCCCAGCCAGCCCATCAGCAGACGGGTTGAAAGGTGCCATTTGACCATGGAGATGGGGCTCCCTTCGCTGCCAGCAAGCTTCTGAGCCGATTTGAAGGTGTGTGTCCCCGGACTGGAAAATCTTCCCTATCCGAAAAGTCGATTAAAGCCAACAGCTGCGTTTCAGGCTCTGCCAGGCATCCTTGCAACAGACACACACACACACACACACACACACAAACAACACACTTCCCACCTTGACATCAAGAAGTGGAGGGATCTGTCCAGTTGTACAGACCAACCTAGCCTAAACGTGAAGGCAACTTCACTTACCCTTCAAAATCAGTAGCGGTGGACTTCCATGTCCAGTCCCATCAATTAGTGGTCACTTGTCTGCAAGTTGATTTTAGTGTTTCATCAGATTCATTAGAGAGCCACACCTGGAAGAAGCCTAGTGTTTAAATCCACTTCCCTGCAAACACCCAGCAAACATAACCATTAACCATTTTTTTTATTGTGGCCCTCAAGATCTTTACCCTCGTGGCCTTTCCTAATGTGTGAAATAAACAGAAAAGAAGGGGGGTAGAAGGGCAGGAATGCCTGGATGGGTTGAATACATTTTTAACAGAAAAACATGATGCGGAAAATTGAGGCTATCTTTATTTTCCTTGTGCAGAAAAATTGAATTTCCTTTAGACATTTGCATGAAAGACTGCAAATATTGTGCAATACTCGGCAATAACTGATAACAACTTGGCCCGAAGCTTAAGAGTTCATTCTACCGAAATCAAAAACTAAAAGAAAAAACATCATGTTGCGTTTTCTGCAGAGCTCTCACTTGCTATGTAAAGTTTCAACTGTTTGTGTTGGGAAACTGAGTACTGCAATGACCCTCATTGCTCAGCAGCCACCAAATAAATTTCCATTGGGAGGATGTAAAATCGATATGTGTATTCTGTCTTCCGCCTCTTTTAGGGTCCTCACAGACTCTCCCTTGTGATTTTAAAAGTATGTTAATGTAATTTATTGAACCTCTTACCCTAATCACATACATTGCCTATAATTACATACCTTGACGGCTGCTGGACTTCTAATTGCTAATGCTTTTCCTGGAATTTGTCCTCTAATCCTTGTATGTAATGAATCTTAAAGAAAGAAAAGTGCTTTGCTGCTACTTTTAGTTGCTTCTCTTCTCCAAGGGCACTGTGGTTCAACCTATCTTTGATGTTGCTTTAAGATCATGTTTGTCACTGTCACTGGATGGAAAGGAGGAACATGAGAGAGCTCTGATGTTAGACTTGGAGTGGATATGTACAGTAACAGAAATTAATATTTCCATGTGGACAGGCTGATTATCAGAGGTACTGAACTGAATGCTAAATAGGGTTGCTACTAGCATGTTACTAGCATTGTAAATAATTATTTACACACTAGAAATTATTAAGAATGTAACATCTGCCGTCGATACTTTGAAAATACAGAATTCTGTATGACTGAGCTCGTCTTGACCTTACATGACTTTACAAAATGCTTGGTTTTACATGGAAGACTGAAGTCAATATTTAACATTTAAAACTCTGAAAGTGGGGGGAAGCAACATAAAATGGTAACCTATTGTCATACTCATACCAGTGAGTTTGAGACAAAAAAAATGTTGCTCAGAATAATGAGATACATCCTGCCATTTTTGCTGCTTTCGTCACTGGCACTCTAAATAATTATTTCCCTGCTGAGATGTATGAGATGTTTTCAAATATCGAATGCATTGTTGCAGCTTGCTATTCATTCAATTTTTTTTTCAATTCATTTTTCCAAGTCAAATAATTGCACTAAGACCTCCATATTTACTCACACTACAAGCTTTTACTCTTAGGATAAGAAATCCAACTGGTTGAACATGGATTTACTGTATGTTTGACTCACAAGTGTTGTGATTGGCATACATCACTTAACTGGGACATACTATGTACATAGCTTCCGCAGCATTTATGAAGACACTGTGCTAAATTAGGAGACTATTTCACAAGAAACAAAGGGGTAAAAGAGACTCTTTTTTTTCCTGAATCCCCCTTTCAGTCTACTCACCCCCGCAGAGAGGCTAATGTCTTCCTCTCTGGTTTCCAAGTCTTCTCTCCCTATGTGGCCAAAAATGATCCAGCAACAGAATGACATTGATCCAAAGGAGCAATGAGAGATTTATTTTCATAAAAACTGCCATTACACTAATTTGCACTTTAATACCATCATTGTCAGCATAGCTTTGTAATATCGCCACTGTTTGTCTTTGTTTTTTTGTATTACACATGCACTGCCCCCTTGAGGTCAATATGGGATCAGGACAATATAGTGAACATGTAGCAATTTATTCAACTTTGTCTGTTTTGAAATAATATACATAAACTATTAATAAAATTATATTTGTTTTATGTATGCTGTGCAATTATACATGGATTACATTTTCATTAATCCTGATGGATGTCCCATCTATACATGAGAAAAAAATAATCGTAAACCAAAGCATCAGCTCCTCAGCTCTGTGCTGTTAGTAATTTCCGCATATTAACCAACCACAATGTCCTGTTGACCAGACAAAATGTTGCTGGAATCTGGAAGCCAGTCCCAGTCAGTCGCCACATCTCAGGCTCCAAGCCCGCAGACATGACACAGATCGATGGTGCTCTCCCATCAGTGTCTACAGCCTGCCAGATGGCTGGTGGGCTTCAGTCTCCTGACATTCATCAGTGTCTTGCAGTCAGATGCTCCCACAGCAGTGGTCTGACCCTGGGATTGGCCCAGCAGACTAGTCTCACTAGCCCTTCCATGGGGGCCAGGGGGGCTCGGTCTAATGATGCTACCGAATGAGGTGCCATCGCCTGGGAGCAGTTGGAAATTTGGCCAATATGGCACAGCTTTCCCGTACAGCTGTGCAACTGTGTTCCCTTAGTTGGTGTGGTGAATGCATTTCATGGAGAGAAACAAAACGTCTGGCTTAATTCAGATATGCTACATCGCTGTATCCAAGTATCTCTAACGACTTGTGCAGACACCATTATATTCTAAACATACATGTGTTCTCAGCTGCCTTGTCACAGTTGCATCCACATCACCAATGCTATGATCATAGGGACCTATATGTGTAAAATACAGCAAGATATCATTACATTCGTATGGCTAGCATACTCACAGCGCCATGGCATCTCATGTTCTTCCACCACCACCTCTGTCCGCAAGTGCTCCTCTAAAAGGGAAAAGCAATCGTCCCACTAAGTGATTTCCTCTGACTCCCCGGGGTGATAAAGTGCACTTTGAAGCCACCCACAGAGGCTTGTCCCTTAAACAGCCAGCAATCCACAACAGTGGTGGTGACAAGGCAGCTTTTTTTCTCAACAAGCAAAGTGAAAGTATTTTCTAATGGACCCGGCATCACCACTGTGGAATCCAACAAGCCCCACGGCACCACCAAATGAGACTTGTGCAACACTGGAGAGGAAAATAAATGTCACAAAAATGTAATTTCGCCTCTCGTGTAAAGGGCTCTCCTGGCACCCACTCTCGATACCTACTGGCATGTTATTTCTAATAGCGCAATTCCATAAAGGTTCCCCATAAAAATGTTAGTTCTGTTAGTTCAGCATCGATGCTCTAGCTAAATTGGCTGTTTTGTAAATTTACTTCATACTATAATGTTTGATAAAAATGAAAAAAAGAAAAAACGCAAATTAAAAGCCATTTAAGCCTCCACAACTGTTCCAAACTACAACTCCCACATGCTATATAGAGAAATCAGCACCAACAGACACAAGATTACCACAACTATCAAAGTTCTCTCGTACCACACTACCACAAATTGCTTGTATTCCAACATAGCAGTACCAGGTTTCTCTCTCTCCCCTCATAATTATGAAGCAGCTTACCCAGGTACTGATAATGCCAGTGCCAAACTAATCTCCAATTATCAAACAGAGGGAGTTTGCAGCCTGCACATTCAAAAGTGCAGGAACCATTATTTTTACCCAAAGCATCAAAGAAGCTAAACAGAGGGAGCGAAAAAGGAGATATGTACTTGGTTCAAATTGATTTCATTCTTTTGTATGATTATCAAGGTTTCATTCTTTCCTGTTTTCCCCCTCACTCCGCATGGTAGAGCGTATTCATTGGGATTGCTGTTCCAACCAGATAAACAGGGTTTTTTTTGTTTATGGCAATTATTGCCTGAGGATTGTTTCAAATGTGACTCGACTGTCAATGAGGAGGCAGACAGGAGGGAGGGGAAGCAGTGATGAGAGGGAATTTAGACCAACCAGCAGAATGCATGCTGTTGCAGCTCGAGGGAACATCTGCCACAGATATGGCTGCTGCATGTGTGAGCTTTATGGACTAGAGAAATATAGATATTCTTATTGTGCTTCACTATTATCATTTACTATAATTGCAGGGTGGTTCTGGTCTACAGTGCAATTCATCTTTAAAGAGCATCATTTGCATTAATTACATTAGAATCTATCATTGGTAATTTTGGGATCAACACTGACTGCACTTGAACCAAGAAATAATCAAAGGGCATGAAATCTGGAAAAATTGCTATTCGTTTGACTTCTATTTGAGCAGACAGACAGCAAAGGAGAGATTATTTGTATTTGTATGTATAAAATGACCTAATTCAACTTGGATAGGGGGGTATTTGAAGCATGATGCAACATACAGTTTAAAATATTGAGTATTTTTGTGTCCATTAAAGGAAAAATCCATCTTAAACAAAAAAAAATATGGTTGGGTCCATTTTGTTGTTTGGTGTTGTATTTTTCTTATTCCCATCAATAACTGGCCAAATGTTGTCGATCTAAAAGAGCTTCTTTCTTTCTTTCTAATGTTGCATTGATGTTCAACAGTCAAACAGAAAGAAATCCATCGTAGAAGAGGAAGAGACACCACCTTCTCCACCAACAGTAGCCTCAATAGACCAGAATTCAACGCAGCTTCAGGACATGTTGCATTTTGCGTAATTATTGAGACTCTCGCCTTTCCTTGACTTTTACTATCACTGTTGTTATCACTATTGCTCTCTCCACCTACATGTGAAAGTGACAGCTGAAGTCAGTTTCAGGCACATTCTCTGGGGGTTGTTGAAAGGAATTCTGGGTAATGTAGGAAGTCACTAACTGAAGTAGAAGTAGATGAGGCAGGTTAAGGGAAGTGGGTACAACAAAAAGGTAAATTCATCACAAAATATCTGCAATGTATTGAACATCACTCAGTTTGATTATATATAATTATGTATCTGAGGGCGGAATTTTCCAGTATTACGAATTTACAGGAGTTAAGAGACCATCACTCAAAATGGGATCCAAGAACATTTGTGTAAGCATGACAGCTTACTCACCACTGTAGAACAATGGCAACCGTGTAATTCTGCCGCATCACTCCCATGTGTTTTCTCCATAATGCATTGGATTTGTGGGTGTTAAGTGTCAGAACCTTACTTTAAACATGCAGTGCCAGCAGTCACATGCGCTTTGTTAAAAAAAGGAACAGGACACCTCCACTAGGACCTCAGCTTTTATTGGAAAATGCCTTGTCAGGTGTTCAGCTCATTTGCATAATTGTTTAATTAGTAAGCAGAGCAGAATTCCCCGCATGTTAAACACAGATGACAAGGAGCGTCAAAGGGGACTTCATTTTTCTGCAGCCACGTAGAAAAAATTAATATCGGGCCCATGTCCTCATCCAGAGGCATTGTGTTGTTTCCTTTTGCTTTGTGTCATTGGACTTCATGGTTATGCAATGCAATGATGCAATCTAATATTAATCTCCAACATAAAACAAAACATTAACTAGCGCTAATTAAAATGTGCAAATGTATTTATTAATACAGTTTTAATAGTATGTATTTGTGTTATTGTTGTACTGAAACAATATGTTACTTTTCTAACTTGTCTAACTTATTCTGATATAAGATGTGATATAAGGCAGGCAGTAACACTGGTATAAAAGTGTAGGCTACTGTAAGTATTATCAGCGACATGTATCAGCGGTAAGTGTAATTTCTTCAACTATGCCCTACAGTGTTACTTAGCAGCCCTCTCTAACCAGCCATACTATTACCCCCAAAAGTCAGTAATTATCTTTTCTTCTCAAGCATGAATGACCAGACCCTTGTTTCTGAGCCATCATTAAAGGAAGGTAATAAATTGTTGTTTTGCATTGCCATCACAGTAATTTTCTGTGTGCTATATATTATCACTGGTGCTGGGAAAGGGATTGGAAGTTGGGAGCAGGCATTGGTAACCTCATCAAGGTCATGAAAGAAATAC
>CABFOQ010002098.1:139536-152360 GCA_900660455.1 Gephyroberyx darwinii | reverse complement strand
GGGGGCGGACCACTGGGGAGACTGGCAAGTCCTCTGTGTCTACCCTCTAATGCTTTGACAGCGAGTAATAAATTGATCATAGAGTCGGGCATGATGCCGACCTTGAGATTTCCTCTTAAAGTGGCGGCTGGGCAGCAGAAAGCGTGAAGTGGTCATCATCAGACTGCAATGTGTGTGATTTACTGGGTAGACTCAGCGATAGTGATCTGGGATGGATCTCAGAAGAGACAGGGCTCCTGCATCTTTAATTGTTCAGAGGAACAGAGCCTCATCACAATTATAGAGCATTCAGGAAGCCTCCAAACTCATTTAGCTCTCCTCATCAGGGAACAGGAATCCACTAAACACAAATTCCTCTTCTGCCGCCTGCGGCAAAAAGCCTTTTTTTTTTTTTTTTTTAAAGATTAATAAGATAAGAGATTTAAGAATATCCAAAAGACAGAGGAAAAGACTCATTGTTGAAAATGAAACATCTCAACGTGTCAGTATACTGAGAGGAAGTGTCAACATGCACTGAAAAACTAAAACACAATATTACAACGCACTTATTGTTAATTTCATGATTTCAGTAAACTCTAAATTGTTTTTCTTTAAACCAGAATACCGTGATATTGTCTGGTCTTGAATACCTGCTCATTGTCTGCCTGTCTCTAGTGCTCACTTAGGGACAGTCAGTGAAACTTAAGCTCATCAGAGAGAAACTTGCACGGAGCAATACACCTAGCATTCATTAGAAACCTTCTCGTCTCTCTGAGCACCCTTAATCTACTTCCCCTTCCACCTGATGAGGTAAATTACAACCATAATTGAAAAATTGCACATGTTTAGCAAATGTGAGTCTTCGCATCCATAAGATTGAGGCGAGGAGATGCAGTAAAACAATACAACACAAATCAATCAAGTCATGTTGTGCGACACACATCAAAGATAAACACATAAAACAATTTGTACAAATGCTGCACATCAAGATATGAAGTAAAAGATAGTGATGTTGTTTGAATAGCTTTGGGCTTGTACACAACACGCCAAAGACATCAAGACTGGAGTTTTATTCCTTATCTTAATGGAAATATGGCCCTATACACCACAGCCATTGTAGAGGATGTCCCTGGGCACCGGCAGTAAGTGCACTGTGAGTGCCTTGCATGGCCCTCAGTGAGATGCAGCATCCCAGCATGAGGCCCAGAGTGAGAGACAGGTGTGACCAGGTGTCTCTCTCTCCCTTTCTCTCTCTCTCTCTCTCTCTCACTCACACACACACACACACACACACACACACAGACACACAGACAGCTAGCCCGACTCCATATCTCATCCCTTCAAGCAATCCACATTGAAGCTTTCAAGGGCCATGAGAGTGAATAAATATTTGAGGAAAAGTAACCATGCTGTTCCTTTACCTTCGACAGTGTACATTTTTAATGCTCCTTCAGACCGGCCAAGCACTTTATTGCTCATTTTCAGCAGGAACAATGTTTACAAAGAAGTCTTTATCCAGGTGGCCTTTATAGATGGTTAGTGGCATGAAAGCATTTCACCAGCACTCTCTCAAGAAACCTGGGTTATCTCAGAGTTTGTGTTTTTCACTCTATAAATCAATGTACGTTAAATTAAAGTTAAGTATTTTCTAATGAGGACTAGGACTCTATTTTGTGCTCTCCAGCAGTTATATCAGGACTGTGGAGCAATCAAATTCAGAAAAAAATAATACCACCAATATGCACCTGTAGAGGGCATTGTGCTGCATGTAAGGAATGGTGCCGCTGCTATGTGGCTTCTAAAGCTGATGAGGAAAAAACCAACCTGGCACTACTGTCACCGCAGTGAGAGTCTCCCTATGTGTAATCACATCACCCTGATCACGGCTCTTTAGTCATCATGGTCACATGCGAGGGGGAAAAGAACTGACATAATTTCCTCCATTTCAGCACATCTGTTCCACATCTGACAGCCATCCAGACAGATTTAGTGAGGTTTTCTGCCCCTGCTGTGGAGATTGTAAACAGGCCATTCAGCTTGCGTTGTTAACTCAAACAAGATGTGAGGCCCTGGGCCAAGTCTGCGCTCAACCTGGGGCCTTCTGATTAGGCTGGACTCAGGACAGATTGCCCTCTTGCTGTATGTCAGCCTCAGCCACAACACCTGGTCTGAGATCAGTAAGGGAGCACAGAGAAAACAAGGGCTCCGAGAGGAGGTTTCTCTGTTGTAAGCCAGAGCCGAGTGCCGAGCAGATAACTCAGGTTGCATAACATTGCCCACTTCAACACTAGCCTTAATGAGGAGAGAGCCTTTCAATTCCACTCACAATGAAGAGCTGTAAACGAGAGAGTGAGAGAAGAAAAGCGCAGTGCTGCAGGAATCCCATTTGTATTTTCAAGATGAGCTCTTCCAGACAAAGGTGTCGCTCCTCGGTATCACGGTGTAATGTGGTTAATCTCACACTGAAGATATTGTAAATGGCTGCTTGAGACCTCTCATTCATCTGCTGCACTGCTGGCACTCATCCATTGGATCGGCATCATTTAGAGTGGTAAACATGCTGCTGGTGACAGGTATCAGAGCTGCCTCTCTAATCATACATATACCTAGGCACTGTGGCACGTCCTCATCTATCTCCCTCTCCTCAGAGCAGCACAGCCTCCCAATCAGAATGGATAATACCCTGTGGACCAACTACCACTGTCTACACAGACAGAGAAACACTCCACAGCTAAAAAGAAAAGACAGCCCCGGCCCATTTAGCATAGGTGTGTTGACACTGATCGACACGTGAACTACACCCTCACGCTTGAGAATAATGATATTATGCAGACATCCAGCTACCCCTTAGCTTTCCTCCATAAAGCATACGGTGGTGGGGGAAGAATTGGTTTCATGGGTGCTGTGTATCATTTGATGAGGTCTCCCTCTCTCTCCCCTGTTTTGGGAGCTGGAGCTGGTCGAGTTTAAGAGGAGGGGGTATTATCTCAGACTCTTGCCAACCCAGTGCACTCTTTGGGATAATGTTCTTATTGGGCGTGATCCTCCAACTGCAGAAGTCATGCTGTCTTTACTCAGAAAAGCAGAGGGGGACTTGAGGTGGGTGGCTCGTTTCACCCCAGCAGATTTAAAAAAAATATATAGAAAAATCACTTTTTCACTGCTTCACTTGGACCCACATGTTGGCAGAAAATGAGTGATAATAATAAACAGAAAGGTGATTTATATTGCCATAATTACTCAGATATCCTATTTATTACAGATCACATAAGCTGACAAACAAACAGACAGTGTTCTTCAAAAGGAGGCTCATTTGAGGTTTTACACAGAAAATTTGAAATTCAATCTAGTTATGAAGTCCACACTTGCCAGATATTGTACAGGGTAGAATATAGTTGAACATGTCTTAACCAGCAGTCTTTGTGCACCTGTTCGACGCTCATGCCAAACAAACTAGCTGCTCGGGAGGTCATGTGGACCAAAGCGAGAACCCTTCATCTGTTCTCTACTTTGAAGAAACTTTCTCAGTGTAACTGTACGCTATGTCAATATTTGACTCAGACCCTGACAGGATGTTCAAGGTAACCCACATGGATATACAGTACCATAAGGACATTATAACACAGGAATGTAATAACATTATGAGTGTCTAATAACACTGTATGGGTATAGTTTGGAGACAGACTTCAGCAGACGAGCAACGGCTCATAGGCAGCGCCATGAGTGTCTCTGAGCTTACAGAATTAAACATAGCATTATGTTAGTATCTCCCCTCTAGCATCACATCTGAGAGTCTTTTGAAGAATAAATAAACTATCTATGAGGCTTCAGGTGACAACATAGCATACTGCCAGCTTCTCAACATCTGATAAGGTCCATCTCCCTGCCTGTGGCTCACAATCAGAGGGATCAATTTCAATCTGGAGACGTGATAAAGAGAGTTGACGATGTGCTCCGGCAGCTGTAAATACACAGTGTCATGTCTGAAAATAACTGATGAGAAATGATCTAAGCTTGAAATGTACATTGATTTCGTTACCGCATCCATACCACTTTAGTTTGGACACATGCCAGAAGATGTCAGCTACTAGTTCTACTGTCTGAGTGCTGCACAACTCCAAGAAATTGTAAAAAAAATCAACAGTAGAATATATTCTCAAATGCATAAAAAAAACACTCTTTGTGCTAACATGAGAATAAAAGATTTTCCAGGGTGGTTTCCCAGTTAACTAATCTAAATGAGACAGTGTCATTTCATAAAACAAATGTGTTCTTTATTAACCAGCAGACATTCCAGTCAGACCGTGTTGTTTGGCAGACGGAGGTGATTGTGTTATCTGTGAGGCCGGCTGTGCAGCTCTCCGCTGGGCTCCTGCAGCTCGAGGATTGTCCCTTACCTCGCTACTACCCCGAGCACTGCTTCTCCCCTGCACTCTAATTGCCTCCATTACTGTATCTGCAGTCAGATAAAATGCTAATTTCACAGCACATTAATTTCTCCAGGCTGAACAATAAGCAACACAAAGCCCAGGCCGCCTGTCTTTGCCTGGGCAAGCACGTCTGCAGCGCTGGGCTCCTTCCCAATGGTGGAGGAGTGAGAGCACCATTATGCACAGGTCAATGAAACGAAGGAAAAATCCATCGATTCTACATTTGAAAAGAAAACACAGGAGAAGGGCTGGGGCAGGGTGATTTATCAGTCTCAGACGGAGTCTGGCAGTCAGGCCTGGAAAAGGCTGGGAAGAAATGCTCGATCACTATTGGCCTGCTTCAGCCAAACTCACAATACAGTGACACCTGTCTACAAACCTGTCCTCAGCCGTCACCTGTAATACACAGGATGTTTTGAAATGGCATCATTGTTTCTTTAGTTGACTAACAGCGACCTAGTGTGGGTTCTTCCACAATGTGGATTTTAACATAACTATATCTCTGATCTGATTAAGCTCCATTGGCTCAATTAGCTGATTTCATATCCATCATTTTTTCCTTCTGAAGTTCATCGATCATCCCTATTTGTCTTGCTCAGAAGCACCTGTCTGTGTACATCAACCTAATGTTCTCATATTACATGCATGGCTTGATTCCTCCCTCCAGCATCCCCAACTGTCTCTGGATTAGCGAGTCCACATCCCACTTCACAAATCAAAACGTTTAACATAATAGCTCCCATCCTCTAATGGCTACACAACACACTTCATTTATTCAGCCACAGTTTTTAATAAGTCATTATCAAATTCTGTTTAATTCTATTCAGCCCTCCAGGATAGCGAGAACACTGAAGGAAGTGCTGTTAACCCTATGCAAAATGTGTGTTTGTGCGTGCGTGCATGTGCTTGTGCCAGGAGCAGAGCGAAGCCTGAACCAAGGACAGTCTCCCTTCCTGGAAGAGACAGATTTCAGCCCCGGAGTGAGGCTGGCCTCTCCTCCCTCTGATAAGCCCTTCACATGAAGAGCACTGGAGGGTACGCTACAGTGTGCATCAACATAAACAAGTCAAGTCAAAACACCATTCATACTCTGTGATTATATATTAACTCAGGTCACAGACATCCTAAAACCTCAGAGGTTGAGAGTGTTGATTAACGGCCGGTCCAATGAGGACCAGGTGCTCTTTCGAAATCGAGAACAATCTGCGTTTGACATTTTCTTGAGTGATGAACAAAATAATAAACAAAGTCTCTACATGCTGCGTATGAGTGTGAGAATATCAAAAAGTAAATTCACTTTACACTTGGCTGCCTGAATGTGTAAGAGATCTTCAAATATGAGAAACTATTTGAAAAATGGAAAATAAAACATCTAATGATTACTTACAGTGATTGATAGTGCACACCAGTGACACGAGGTTCATATTTCCTTGTGCAATAACATAGAAATCCCTCAGTGTCTAATGTAAACCTGCACAGTGTTGAAACAAACATTCTTACTTGACAATTTCAGCATGTTTACCATTCACCGACCTGGCATGGAACTGAGTGTCTATTAAAACACACTCAGCTAGTGTAAGGCTTAAGTGTGGCAGACGTGTTTGAGTTACATCATAGCTGGTATTAACCCCCCCTCCCCTGTTTCTGGGACCTGTTATGGCAAGTCTATATGGTTCCTCCTGTTTCCATTCAAACACTCTGAGTGCTGTGGAAGTGTTGACAGACTGAGCACGCCTGCACTGGCTGGCTGACTAGGGACTGGGTGGGGTGGAGAGCCAGCCTGCTGGAGGAAAAGGAGAGAGGATAGAGGCTGGGGCCACAAGCTGCACGTGGGACGACGAACAGACTAACTCTGTTAACTCTGTCGCTCTCTGTGTATCAGCAAGCACAATCCTAACAGCTTAAAAAGATATCAATCAGATAGTGTTGCTCAAAGTGTGTGGAGGAGGACTGATAGATTGAGCAGCGTCTCTGGTGTGGAAATCACTTGGTGAATGTTTGAGAAGTGGTGGCAGGTGGGATGCCATGATGCCTGCTTCCCCTCCCCTAATTAAACCATTACTGCAGGGTGTGGAGACTTGGAGGGGATTACATAATGCACTCCAATGTGCTGGAATGGGCCAGTCCCAGTAGACAGAGAACAGTGAGAAAGACAGACAGAGAGAGTGGAAAAAAAGAGAGAGGCATTTGAGGCATTTGAGATTAAGTCCCTTTCATCTTAAACCAGACTCATATTTCCTAAAGTTAAGTACTAGATGAAGACTATGCGATTACTCTCTCTCTCTCTCTCTCTCTCTCTCTCTGTCTCTCTCTCCCTCTCTCTCTCACACACACACACACACACACACACACTCTGGCTCTCTCTCTCTTGCCTTTAGTGGAGGACTCACGAGATGTGCATTCAAATGCCTGTGGAAGACTCAAACTCCCAATCCCCAGTGCTAAATGCAGGAATTTCTAAGAATCACAGTTCAAAAAGGAGACATTCAGCTATTTGGCCTCATATTTCACAAGTGAACCTGGAGTCAATGGCTGGGCAAGGATGCTTACAGTACATGGATTACCGTAAATGTAGTATTGTCTAGCCAGACAATGAGGGACATTTATAAAATCTTAGTTAAGACAAGGGAATATGAAAAAAACATTGGTTGATGCAGAAGTGTATGCCTGGTGTCCAACGGGAAAATATCTTCATGCATCTAAACAAAAAGGGGAAAAAATGACTGCAGAAACCTGATTGAGAAAATGTGTTGCAGGGAGAGGAAACACAGGCATGTGCTTGTATTTAAGGAAGCATTTCTCTGATGTCATACACAGCTCAGATTCACAATACACTTATTATATCATGTACATTTAGCACAAACCTTTGTCACCACCAGCATAGGTCATAGGCTACATCTAAGAGAGATTGCTGGCATCAACATCGTTCCATAAACAGTACTTTGCTGGGTTTCTTCCCTGGAACACTAGTTGCGTGAGAATGATGATCACAGTGTACATCACAGTTCACATTTCTAAACACTGGGATACACTGTGATAGGAAACAAGCACTGCAAACCTCAGACAGGTCACATGTGCACAAGGAGATGGATATATTATTCCAAATCTTGTATGTGATGGAATTGTTTCAGCCAGATCCGAGGCAGCAGGGTAAATCATTATGATTGCTCACAAACAGCTAGATTCAGTCGAGATAGGCTCAGGTTGGGGAGCTATCACTCAAGCCTGAGAGACAGAGCACTCAAATCTGCTCTCACTGAGCCCTTTCCATGCCAAGTGGATGGGGAGATATCATGACACGAACTATGCCTATTCTCTGGCTCCAATCACACAGGCCCTCATATGATCAAGGCAATGTGGCAATCAAGCAAATGCCTGTGTGTGTGCGCGTGTGTGTGTCATCTCCATCGGGGCAGGGCTTCTCCACTCAGCAGTGTTTGCTGAAATAAATCGTGCATCTCCAGTGGTGCCAGACAGCAGACGTCGTCTTTGCCAGCTGTCTGCCATGCCGCTCTGCTCCATTCTACTTGCCGTTTGCTGCCGTGACTGCTGTCCGACGCTCAACACTCAGCCCCTTGTTTTCATAACAGTTCCGGCGCGGACGGCTGGCACAGCTGTTCTGTGGGTCCCCATGGCCTTTTAAAAAAGGCAATAAATCAATCTAGGCACTCAATACAGGCGGGAAATTGACCAATTAGAGTGGCCCAAGATGCTTATGTTCAGGCGGACGATTTTACAAATTGGCTATCTATTTATACCAACACAGGCACTCGACAAGAAAAAATCACTGGCTGGAGTCAGTGCATTAGTGTTTTCTCTCTGGCAATAGACACGGCAGCACGGCACGTAGCGTTCGGCTGCCCTGCTCCTTCATCATCCATCGCTCACTCAGACACGGTCTTAGTATAACTACAGTCTTTATAGCATAATTCTGATTGTCGCTATTACCAAAACAAAGAAAAGATGTGGACAAAGTATCAAATGATGCAGTTTGTTTCTTTTCATGTTTTCAGTGCAAAACGAGACATTTTCGCATTCAGGTCTTCCTTAGCTTGCAGGCTCACAATTTGATCTGATGAATTCTGTCTTAACAAGAAGAGTTTGGCCAAAATCGCATTAATCTGTGTTTCTAAGCAAATGCTTGAATTACAATATGACATGACTATATGAAAGATTATATTACAATCATCTACTATAAATAGAGGAGTAACTATCAATAAATAGTTTTGTTACTTAACTCATTTTACTGCTGTTTCTTTAAACCAATCTGTTTCTTTATTTGCAGACCTACATGATGTTTGACCTTTTTTTTGCACCGATAGACTTAGTCTTAAAAAATCTGAGGAGTATGCTGTTTTCTGTTACTCCAGTAGCAGCAATTATCACAATCATGAGCAGAATAATTGAATGGTTTTGCACAGCAATGTTGGCTATATTTTGCTTATGATCACTATAAACTTTGATACATTCAGCAACAGCGTGGGTATGTTTGCCTTTTACTGTCCTACACACCCATGCCTTCCTGATACATTTATTCCCCCAAAACAGCCAATCAGAAAATAAACTCTGATAAAGACAAGAAGCTACAGGTGTGCTGGCATCTGTTTGCAATCTGTCTGTGTACTGGCACTTTTCATGCTCTATCTAAAAAGCCTTTATTGGGAGCTTTTTCATTAAGCAGACTGAACATCATCTTGGTCCCTTTGTTCAATGATTATCAATCTCTAGGCAACAATCAAATACCAGGCTGCATGCACCTGCACGGCTGTGTCTCCATATGCTGTTCTCATAACAGGTATAAGTTAGCGTTCATCCCCGGAACTGGCTGATGCAATGCTTGGGCTAGATCAAGTAGAAGATCCAGAGAGGAGCCACAACGGTGATTTTGTAAAGCCGTTGGCTAAATGTGGTGAAGCCTAATTAGTGCTACTCCATAACAAAGTCCACTGACTACATGCTAAAGAATGCCAAGAGCACGAGCAGCAGTCCCTTATGTTATGCTACTCCTGAACATCATTATCATTCAGTCTACTTGCCTGCAGACTCATTTATGCTTACATGTCACTTTCCTTCTTCCATACAGTCTAATCAGCTGATTAACACACACGCAAAGACACACACACTCACGCTTAAGTCGTTAAAGGTTACTGTCCTCAGTACTTAATCTCAACAACCCTGTGTATCGAGTTTAGATTAAAATAAACAGGAAATTAAAACAAACAGACTGCACTGTTTCTCCTTTCTCGTTCTCTCCACAAAAAGATGGCTCCTGGGTAGCTGGAGTAAGGAAGAGAAACCCCACTGCTTATCTTATGAGTCAATCCCCTCTGCTTGGCACGACTCATCAGCCACTTTCATTTTTTCATCGTCTCTAACTGGCTATGCCATTCGCAACTAGGTTCAAGGGCTGCATCAGTACTGATCAATTAAATACAATATTGGGAAGAAAAAAAAATAGTGTAGGTGCATATTTAGCACGTATTGTAGCAGCACTGTTAGAATTATTTAAATAATATAATAGAGTTCAAATACTTCCATTCTGATGCTATCAATTACCCTCTTTATTCCTCAATTCCAACCCCTTAAATATTAATATGATTCCATAATGAGGCTGAGTGGTCGGAATCACTCACTGTCCCTGAAGGCAGCTTCGCACTGGACGAGTGCACAGACCTCGCCTGATGAATAAAATCATCCCATTAAACTACACTTCACCACTCATACATGCCTCTGTGGATATTTTGTCTTCCTCTTTGTCACGGGAGCAAAATAAAAGGATTCATACTCCGTCTGCAGGTGCCTCTTCTAATAACTACATTCTTCAACTGGTCTCTCTGTGTTCCACACTGCCAAGTTAGATTATATATATCATCACACGTGTATGTGTGTGCATGTGTTCGCGCAGATGCATTTGCTTCCTTAAAGTGCCTTTGTATATTTGTGTGCTGTCTCTGTTAATGATACTTAACTGCACAGCATGAGGACTCAAGGAAGAAAATACATTTGACATCAACAACAGCCTTAACAATTACCAGCTTAACATAAGTAATATACCAGCAGCTTAAACAATTATGAGCCAAAAAAATGTCATCTTGCTCCTTTATTCTTTTGGCCTCCTATTGGACTGGAATAACAGCTCTCCGTGCTTCCAAATGAACTGCATGATAAATTCTGAGGGGTCAATGGTTTACAGGCGAAGGAGGACCTTTCAATTACTGCCTGATGAGGCCTGAAAAGAGACAGTCCTCAGTGGAGTGCACGGGGTGAGAAATGAGACGCTTAAGATCACTGAAATTGTTACATTTCAAAAAGCAATTTTCTTAAATTGCTGAACAAGTTACTAAAATCAGACACCCAATTAGGATCTGATTTTTGAGAGTGGAATTAAAGGAGTGGCTGCGCTATCAGCACTGTCTGGGGTACAGGCAACCGTTGCTCATCTCCACAGCAAGGCTTTTATGTGTAGGACCCCATATCATGCAACTCACACAATCTAATTAGCTCCTCTCGAATGAGAGAACACTCATTTTGAAATGCAGCTAAAAAACGGCAGAAGATAACTTGGGCTGGTGTTATTGTCGCATTTATCGACAGATCCTCCCTTTCAAGTGTCATGTGAAAATGAGCAGCCATGCTACTGAATCATCACTATTTAGACAGTCAGCTAATACACTGTGAAATGAGCACCATTTCACCATCACAGAGCAAAATAAATCATGCTCTATAGCGCTTTTGACAAGAGCGTATATTATTTCTATAGTGCTAGGAACTTGATACTCCTTGTAATGGTGTATTAGGAAATGATCCTCTCTTGGAACTGCACTGACCTTTCACTGAGCAACTTAACGCTAATATCCTTCAGAGAAATAAAGTGACAGCAGAATCTGCTACTCACTCACAAAGTCAATAGTTGTATAAACACTTCCTCAAGTGCACGTACGTACATGCACACTTACAAGCACACACGCACACACAGACACAGACAGACACACATGTACAGACTCACACAGACACGCACACACAGCTGAGTTGAGGCAACCAGTGAACCATGAAACATCTTCATCCATCTCTGTTCCCATAGCAACGAGTGAAATCATATTCCTTTTACAACTTTGTTCTCCACTCAAAAATGTTACCATCTGCTAAAAACACATAGTCACAGAGAAAAGTTGTGATGAATATTTTAGGGGGCTTTGCTAGCGGCTGCAGGCATTATGGTCCCTGGCCAATGTCTTCCCACGAGGCAGAAAACATCCACATCCTCCCCCACTGTGGATGATGCTGAGGGGGACGTCCTTCTTCAGGAGAGTCTCGGCTGCTGGCACTCCCATACGACTATAATTCTTCTACCACAGCACCACAATTTTATAGCTGACCTGTCTTTTTCCTTTTTGAGACAAACAATTTGTACAGTGTCAAGTTTATGTGAGCGTTTGACTTTGTTCCCAATAATTTCTCTTGAGCCTTTGTAAAAGAAAAATGATGAAAATGAAAATTGAAAGAAATTTGAAAGTCTAATGCCACCAAGTAGCCTTCCTAATAAGGCTATGCTATAGAGCAGAGAAAAAGGCCCAGACAACACTGCTCAGGCTGCTCTCACTCCCAGTCTGGACCAGTGCCAGAGAGCTTCACATGGGCTGAAACCCCATTGTGTTCCGGTGGGTTTGCTCCTCATGCAATACATCACAGGCAGACAGGACACTGCCGAGGAATAAAAGGGACAACTGAGCCGGTATATTAAGTACAACAGCATCCAATCCATAAAAGTCAGCATTAATAGCCAGGCTGGCCATTTAATATTTCATCTACAATGAGGCCAATTAGAAGAGTTGAAATGAGCTGTTGGAAAGATGCCCATTTTTTACCGCCGTGTCACAAGACGCAGCCACATTATTTATTCCCCCTTCTGCCCCCTTCACCTGCCAGAATTAATGGCTCACAACAAGCTAATTATCCGGTTTAATCTGGATTATAATGTATGTTCTCCTGACCAACAGCAACAGTTTGCGAAGCATATGTAGCGAGTCTGTGGTGTTCTGCTGACCTCGTGTCGAACATTACTCTGGAGGACTGACACTCTACACACCAGATGGGGAAGACCAAGCTCACTGGATTCAGGAGAGTTAAGAGTCTGGCTAAAACAACGAACACAACACCACAGCCAAACACATCTGTTTCACCCGGTGGATGTACTTGAATTCCAGTGATTTTTATTCTTCCACTTTTTGTTTGTCTGGGAACAACCTTCAGTGAGACTGACCAGGGCCAAGAGGTGGCATGTGGTCCACAGGAAATGTTTTCCTTATTTTGCTTGAGTGTAATGAGAACTTCAAGTTCAACCACAGACGTCTAATGTGCACTATAGTGAATGTCTGCGGCTCTTTTTCTTCTATTTGTATTCTAGAGAGTTGGCAC
>CABFOQ010002098.1:56412-139515 GCA_900660455.1 Gephyroberyx darwinii | reverse complement strand
GAGATTTATTGAAGAGCCTTAGGCCTAACTCACACACATTTTAGGGGACTCAACTTAACCCACTTGACGATACTACAAATATAAAATATAAAAATCTATTTAAAAATACATATGACATTGTAGCCACCTTGTTGTACATTTATACCACAAAGAACTTTGACTATATAATAGGAGTTGTGCAGAAAGTGCTAGAGTTTTAGCAGGAAAAACATCTAATTATGAAACAGCAAAAGTATCACTAAGCAGTTCATTCATCTGTTTTCAATGCAGCACCATGCCACCTGTCGAATGGCTGACCGTGTATTGAGCTTATTCTGTTCTTCAAAGCAATGAATCAATTACAGACAGATTGGCAGCAGAACTCAGGTGGCTACTAAGATCTGTGTAGCTTTAAGAAACGGTGGTACTCAGGAGAGTTATCTATCTTTGTCTTGGTAGCGGTGACATTTTCTCATGTATACAGTATGTAACACTGACACCTGCTGGGAGTGGAGTGACTCCAGACTAAATTTGGGGACAGGCAGGGCACCAAGGGGGGCCTTAGACCCACCAACAGCAAGGTTATACTGTATGGACAGGAGTTTCTGCCTCTAAGATATCTGAGGCTACTATACTTCATCCACAAGACTCACTTCGTAGTTTGCATTGTCAAAACTAATGGTATCATAAATTCACACAGCCTACAGATGCACATGGACAAGACATTGGGGGTGGGGTAGGGGCCCGGGGTTAGTGGTGGGCACAGGATTTTAGCTTAAATACAAATACTATATCTATCTGTCCCTTGTTCACTGCATCCCCGGGCTTAGAAACAACTTAAAGTAAATCTCCCCCCTTCCCTCCACCTCTTTACCACAGCTCTGGAGAGTGGAGGTGGCACTGGGGGGAGGAATAAATCATTTGGCACTTGAGGCCCCATGAGGAGACCAACTTTGCCTGTAAAATAATCACAAATACAAGTGAAAATGTTCCATTTTGAACAGCATGTTTCCTAATGTAAAAGTGGCAGGTGGCATATTTCAAGTAGGCTTTGATTGATCCCCAGCTGTTTGTAAAATTGTCTGTCGTCACAGAATTCAGGTCAGAGTGATAAGCATTGTGGGCACTTCCTCTGGGAGTGCTGTTCACATGTTCTCATCCAGGTGTCTGTGTGGTACCACTTTGGCAGGAGCCGGCTGGCAGTATGTACTGAACTGAGCGGAGCACGGAGAAAAAGGAAGTTCAAAGCAAAAACAAAACCTATTTGAGACAACGTACCATAAATGGCCTGCAAATGTTTGAAATAACATTTTTAACTATGTTATTTCTTGGGAATATTTTGTTCTGTTTTTTAACAAGTGGTGTCCTCCCCAGCAATCAATCAATCAGATCAATCAAAACATTTGCAAAATAATATTATATCTGTCAGCTTTCTAAATTAGAAACCGGCTGCAGAATATAAACTATAATATAAGCTACAACCACTATGACAAATGAGAGTTCACGCTTTCCTCAGTAATATGCTATGTTTTCTATATAGATAATCCAAGGAAAAAGCACTACTGCCACAAAAAGCAAATGCATTTTAGAACAAGCAATATTAGAAAAGGTGGCAGCTGTTTTTTTTTTTCACCATTTCATTCCCCCCCCCAACCTGGCGAATAATCAAAGCCTCCCACAAAAGAAGGGGGGACAGTGACAGAAAAATGAAATAAAAACTACATGAGCAGTCATACATTTCTAATGGGACTCTTTTAATCTTGAAAGGGAGACTTTCAATAGTGAATTAGTCTTTTTTGTATTCCTTTAATGCTTCCAAGAGAAATATATGCAAATCTCCGGCTAATGCTAACAGCAGTGACAAAGGAGCCAGTTCTTCTGTGCTACTCCGTGTTACCAAACCGGCAGTGCAGCAGTGGCCGGCATAATGCCTCCAGATTCCAACAAGGCCCACTGGATCCAGCCAATAATGAAGACGTCTGGATGTTCTCTGCTAGAAAGATTTCTATCTCCTCCCAGCCAGCACCTTGGTCAAGGCTTACTGTGTGTGTTGAAGCCTTACCTGGCTGTGATTTTAACCACTAGTAGATTTAACACGTTTGGACAAAGAGCAGACGGCTCCATCTTCTTTTTTTTCTTCTTTTTTTTAATTTCCAGGTATTTTTCAATAAGGAGAAGTCACTATACTTCAATTACAGAAATTTAATCTGAGCATGTTCAAGAGGCTGACAGGGAATTTAACTTAACTGAAAAATATAGGAAATGGATATTTTAGAGAGGAGGGCAGCCTATCCCACAGGATTTCACTGTTCATCAGTGAGACATATTGACATATTGGTAAAAACAAAATGCAATACAAATTAAAATGATACATAATTTATGATTTATACTTTTCAAAAATAATTGTGAAAGTGCAATAATAATTACAATGTTTATCACAATGAAAATATAAATATCATTTTTTCCTGCATAATTAAGTTGTCCAAATTGTCGTTCACTTAAAATCATCTCCTCAAAAAAGAATAAATGTGCATTATTCACTTTAGCTGCAATTTTGCTGTCATATTGAAAAAACTCACTAATGAGCCATAATTATTGATGAATTGATAAATGCACTGCCACATGATACATAATGAGACGGGATCAAAACACATTGAAGTAGGCATTGGAAATCCATCTATTTTCATTTTGAGGGCCTGCCTGGCAAAGTCTAAACGTGGTTAACTAGTAGAGGCAGAGATAATCCTTTTATCTAGATCCCTGCTGCAGGGGATCCCAAACACACTCTGATTAAAAAAGGAAACGTGGGCAATGAACAGTTTAAGAATCATGGGCCCTAAACAGATAAAGGCGGAACATCTTGTTGCTATGGCAGTGCATATGGAATGACTGGCGACAGCGCTCTCCCTGTCTAATATATTCACATTATTTATGAAATATTTTATAAGTAGCATAGCAAATGCTAAATATAAATCCCAAGGAGATGCTCTCTGCCTTTCCAGCAGGAGTTGTGGAATGCCAGTGCCTGTGTTACACAGCTTCTTCTTTGGAAAGACTCGGTGTTTGTTCACAAGACACACTGCTTTTGATTCCGCCATCCCCCTTTTCCTCAATAAGGAAAAGACCTCAAAAAAACAAAAAACATTGCCAGATAGGAACTATGAACAAAAGAGACAATTTGATCTGCTCATGTGGGAAATCAGATCCCTGTCTGAGATGTATCCAATGCGCTCCAGGATACTAGTGAGCAACGGCCAAAAAAAAAAAAAAAGAATAGAAAATCACGATATCATATAGAAAAAATACACAAAGTAGCTTGCATAAGAAATAGAAACGTAAAATGTCCATAAGATTATGATTCTGCAACTGCAAATAAAGGGGAATTATTAACAGCGGCAGGGACTGGATTTTTTTAAAAGGCAAACTGTGTGTGAGAAGCAGACACATGTGAACTAGGCATGTAGACTATAGGACACGTTACCCCCCTCCTCTCTATATGCTGTGACAGAGCAGGACAACTGCACAGCCATTTCTCCTGTCAATACTCTCCCAGCATCCATTTTCACCTGGCTGACACCTTTTACTGGTCAAGGGATGAATAAATCACACTTAGTGTACTCCCCTGGTAGTTTGACTAAAAAAAGGATATCAACATGAAGGAGGACTGGAGTGTTTTCCTGTCATTGCTGCCCCTGAGGTACAGTGAAAAATTACCGTTGATAAAATATCATTTTTCAAAGAGCCTTATTGCTCTTTTAATCTATCCGCCACAATGGATGGCTTCTGGGATGTGTTTCATTTCATCTGAACACAAACAATCTTTCAAAGGGCTTAATAACAGTTATACAAATGAGTGTCATTAATTACCTGCTAATGGAATAATAGATGTGCCACCTAGCACAGCTCTACAACAGGAAAGGTGTGGGGTTTGAAAAAAAATAATTATCTAGGACTCCACTTGTCTTTGAGCTTCATTAGTGCTCCAACACAAGCACCGCAACGCAAATACAGGCACATAAAATATGTTGATCATATTGTCTCTGATTCTGGTGATCTGTTTTGCCTGTTTACACAATGATAGGAAATTCACAAAAGGGGGAATCACTTCAGCGCTATAGAAATAGAAAGAGCCATCTGTAGAAATGCTGCAAAATCTGCTGTGGTCTGAACAAAGAAATGTATTTTCCAATTTCTTTCTCAATGTCGACTTATTTATGTGGAAAGGCCAAATTGTAGTTGAAATGCAACATTACCCTACACTGCAGTGAACCAAATAAATTATTTCAGGTTAAGAATATAGTAGGTCCTGTTGCAAATGACAACTACTGTACTTGATTATGGCGTCTGATCTACACCATATTCTACGACTGTGGAAAGAATTTCACTTCAATTAGGAAATCAGATCTGATTAAATTGACACACTTGCAGCCAAAAATCACATTACTCTTCACGCAGAATCAAAAAGTAACACAGTCGTATTTTTCAACCTACCCTCACTGATAAAACTAACAAATAGAGATGGATACAGTGGAGAAAAGAGTAGTTAATGAATGATGAATTAGAGACGAGGGGAAACATCATAAATTCTGACAAGACGCTGTTGTCTAGTGGATGATAAACAGCACTGTTGGATGGAATCTGCCTCTCTGTGTATCTCTCAGACGCTGGCTGCCACTTTATCTCTTCCATCCTGCTAGATTACACCTCCAGGGTTCAGGTGGGAATCAATCATTGCTATTATTACCTGAAGTCACAAGATGCATCTATCACCACTAAGGTTACCATAACCTCAATATTAACAGAGGAAAAGCCCCTCTAATAAACAGCAGAAAGGATGGGTTGGCTGGTGGGATTTCATCTTCCTTTCACTTTTAATAAGGCACTCAGAGGAATAAAGATTACAGGCCATATTTAGCATGCAGAACAAATCAGGCTCTTCCAGGCTCTTCCTCTCCTCCACTCCTCATTCTGGTTAGTCATTAAGACTAGGGGGGTTCTAGTGTGGAGAGGCGTTCCCTGGTTCAACAGTCATGCCGCCTGGCTCTGTTTTTCCTGTCGCCTGTAGCTGCAGTTAATAAGACTCTTCTATGGCTCAATACATGAAAACTTCAGTCTCCACATGCCTCCACAAGCGCCGCTCAACCACTGGTACTCTCAGACCTCTACAATGTAGGACCAGGCAGATCCAGTGGAGGAAGACAAGTCCTGGGGACACAGCCCTGTTAATGTTCATCCCCTTTAATAAGCCACCATTACACAATGGTGTCTCTGTAAAACAAGATGCAGAAAGAGAGCAAGCATCAGGGCAAAAATGGCTAAGCTTCTTTGAGGATTAATGGAATTTAGTCAAGTAGGAGTCTGTGAGTGCATTAGAGCAGCTGACATGGGGTCATGGCACTGCCGAGTGTTTTCACACGCCACCCTTGACATGAATCATTCATTATGATTCAAATGAATATCATCAGCTGAATGAAATACCATTAACCACTGCTAAAGTCACCCCATAATAATATACCTCCAATTAAACTATGATCACAGCATCAAGCCTGATAATAGATTCACACCAATTAAGTTAGAAATACATTCAAAGGACTTTTCACTTTGAAACCAGTCTTGTTATTCCCCTCAACATCCAACAACAGCACTCATTACAGTGGCTCCGAAACTAGAAATGGAGAGACCATGTAAATATTTAAAGCCCTCACAAATATATAAATATTCATTCCAGAATGATTTGATGCACTAAATAAATAATCCCTTGTTAAATAAATGACACCATAAATAAAACTTTAAAAACAGGATCTGGGGAAATGAAGATGAGATGAATCAGAGAAGGGAGGATTGTGGCAGGAGGGGAGTAAGGGGGAAATGTCAGCTATCACTCCACCCTGTTTGAATTCCTAATGGCAGCCATGCAAACGAGCCAAGCTAATTAAAGCCCGGCAACCAATTAGAGGAGCTTTAGCTGAACCTTTTGGGGAGGTGCTGAGGCTGAGCCACAGAGGGGAATATCTATTTGAGAGGTGGAGCTACGGAGTTACTGAAAATATTTCTCCACTTTTTCTGTCCGATGGTTACAGGTTTATTTTTTTTTTCTCTCCAGACTTTAAGATCAACACACTGTAGCAGCAGTGCAGCATCGTGCAGGATATGGAGGAAGGAGGTAAGCAGGGAACGTATAAATAAATCAAATGTGAGAAACCTCGACTGATTTCTCTTGCATTTTCACTGTGATAATCACCAACAACTCTTGACGAAGAGCCTATTGTGAGGTTGCTATCGCTATAATCTTTTACAAAATGAGCAAATTATTAATAAAGTTCTAACGTCACATACATGTTCATAAAAAATCCTGAATAGTGTTATCGCCTAACTTTTTCAGTTCTCATCGTGTGTCGAAAAAAAAATTATGAATGTTCTATTGCTCCAGACCTGAGCCTGACCTCTTCTGATAGATGTCTGGTCCTATAGGCCGGTGCTCTCCCCATACGGTGGAACAGACATAATCTTGGGTGTCACCTGGCCTATTCTCCTTCCCATTTGACTGCCTCTTCCAGCTCCCTGGCTCTCTGGAGGGCTAGGCCTTTATGCTGCCGGAGTCTGTCCTATCACACACTGGGCTGCAGGAACAGCGCTTTTGTGATGGCTGTGATTAGTCTTTTGTGTTCCCAGGTAGAATTAAGATGAAATTCTACAGACAGTCATTGTGTTCCTATCTTCAGAACACTCAAAGAAATATGTTGGGTTTTGAAGGGGTGAAATGAAGCCCGCGGGGCCTTGGCAGACCTTGCTCTGTGGGGAAATACACAGTGGAAACACAATGGGAACAATCTTGTCCTTCAGTTTCCTTTTGTGCTCTGCTGAACCTTAGTCAGTCCTGCCCATTTACTGTAGCCTCTTTTTAACAGAGCAGTATTGTCTCACTCCTGTCTGCCTTTCCCTTTTTGCTAGTTTCTGAGAAAGACCCAAAGGCTGATGAGATGACAGCCGCGACTTTGCCAGAGTCTGGGAGACCCTCCGGGTTTATTACCCACATCCCTCCAAGTCTTGGGTATGCAAATAAAGTTTGGGATGGCGGCTTTCAGATGTGATAATTATGGATTTATTTGTAAGCTGTCACTTCCCTTAATGCTCAGGGACATCAAAATAAGTTCAAATAGAACCATCAGAGAGGATCACATTTGCTAGAGTACCAGAGATTCAAAGAACACGCGATTCTCATGACGCCAAAGGTCTGTCAATAACCACTCATTTAGACAGCAGTGTGCTTTGGAGACACTCACTGCATGCAGCCCAGCTCAAAATTTCTGGTAGAAAATATTTACATTTTCTCATTCGGTTAGATATTCAAACATCAAGGCACTTTTATCAGCGGGTAACATACAAACAAAGACAGAGAGCAAATTTTCATTGCCACCTCATTCCCCAAAACAGACTGGAGCGGTATACAACTGTTTCAATCAAACCTCTGATTAAAAATAGTCATATCTGTCTACATTTTTACACTGCGGGGAGTTGGCTTAGTGTTGTAACAGACCTCAAAAAATAAATACCCTTCTCCTTTAACATCTGTAGATCACATCTAGTCAGTTTTGTGAAGGGAGGACATACAGTAAAAGAACAAACACATGAAGGGGACCAAAACGTAACCACGAGGACTATAACTACTTGAGTCGACACAGATGCCTTGAAAACGACAACAAACTGCCTCACAATCATGAGTTGAGCTTCTATTGTCAAGCGTGAAGTGGTGCTTAATGAAAGGAGAGTAGGTGAGAGTTCCCAGTTGCTGTTTCAGCAGGAGTGGAAAGGCAGGCCGGAGCGCAGAGCACCGCTACCTGAGAAACAGCCTTGCTGCCAGGGCTGCCTCACTTCACAGACTCTCTGATGGAAATGGCTGGGCCCGGAGAGTGCTATCTCCTTCCAGCTCAATTCTCAAACATTGGTCTGTCGTCTTCTGGGAGAGTTCTCTGTCACTGTATAAGTGCACATTAAGGGCTGATAAAAACTATGGAATCCAGCCATCCATCTTGATTTACCGGTGTTAGTGGGTGGGGAGTATAAGAACCGAATACCTGCCACTCAGTGGAAGAATGGCGCAACTGTAGGTGGCTGGCTCCGGAGAAAGACTGCTGTTGCACCTCTCCTACCATTTACAAATCAAATGAAGGGACTCTTGTTTAATAAGAGAATTTTCTCTTCCATATTAATAAGAATCAATTTTTTACATATATTAGACCCACCTATACTCAGTTTAACCACCTTTTAATTTGTGGAAGAAAGTTGTCTGACAGAAATCCTTGTGGCATAAGTTC
The DNA here is from genome assembly GCA_900660455.1 of Gephyroberyx darwinii. NCBI lineage: Eukaryota > Metazoa > Chordata > Actinopteri > Trachichthyiformes > Trachichthyidae > Gephyroberyx > Gephyroberyx darwinii. Next base: position 131,221 of record CABFOQ010002098.1, on the reverse strand, counting down.
ATAGATAGATAGATAGATACTTTATTGATCCCCGGGGGGAAATTCTGGCACATATCATAATAAGTATGTAAAAGTAATATGAGGATAGGATCCTTAAAGGAGAAAAATTAAAAAAATAAATCAATGCTTTTTTGAAAATATAATAATTGTTTGCTTAGATTGGTGGTTGTTTGCCTTATGATGATCACCCACCGGACGTTATTGTTTACATAGCTTTTTATTTACTACTGCATCACTGAGGCTATCCAGACATGTAGGTGTTCTGTTGTGCAGTGACTGGACAGTTGCCCACTTACCTTACTTGTCTTTGTGTTTATCAGTGTAGAATTACATGCAATAAATTGCACATATACAGTAAATGTTATTTGCACCAACTACTGTACAGTGAAGATTTACAGTGCAAATACAGTAAACGTCAGGCTGCAGACATATAGAGTTGTATTTTGTCCTGTTGTTTTACAGTATGTAGAAAATGTATTTCAAACACCTTAAGTTTAATTAATGGTCTTCAATGAATGGTTGTGTAACAGCACTTACCTTTAAAATGTGTTAGCGATCAGATGAAGAAACAGCACAGGGGAGAGCAGCACCGGAAAAAGAAGAGAAAGACAGACCATTCATAATTCTGTCCCAGACATGCTGAAACTCACTAACAGCTGTGACAACTTACACTACCATGATCATACGATTAATGTACAAAATGAATTGAAATATTTAGAAAATTAAAAAAACATAGTGAATGCCTTTAAAATCTGCACTTCCATAGCGCAGCTCACATGATTGTAATAAATCACATGAAGGTGTGGAGGACAGCACTGTAGACAAAGACCTTAAAACACGCCAATATTAGCCCTCTGCTGGCTACTATCAGGAATTCAGATGACAAACAATGCACAAAATTTGTCTTCTTATTACAGCAAAGTAAATGAAATATGTAATGATAAGAATCAGCACAATGACAAACTGAGGTTAAATACTGTACCCTACTGGCAAATATGTGTGTTATACTGATAAATAGAAGTAGCTCCCAGAGTCTGTCTCTCTGTCGGTCTGACGGTCGGTCGCTCTCTCTCTCTCTCTCTCTCTCTCACTCACTCACTCACACACACACAAACAAGAATACACACACACACACACACACACAGACAAACACACAGATGGATTGAACTCACACACATGCACACACGCTGAGACGGTAGCTCTCTAGGGGCTGTTTCACAGTGGCGCTGGGCTGCCTCAGAGCACATTCTATCACCAGCGCAAGATAGCATCTGATGACTTGTGCGATGTAATTGAAGTGTAGATTACTATCTCTCATGTGCTTGCCAGATCAAAATAATAAAAATGCAGGGAGGGAGAGAGAGAGAGAGAGAGAGAGAGAGAGAGAGAGGAATGTGAGCAGGCTAGTCCACTGTGGCAGCGCTGCAGTCTGGATTGTACATGCCTTTCCACCGCTGGCGAGAGAAACCTCACTATCCTTCTCAGGAGAATGTTATGCCACTTAGAAAATCAAATCCCCCCCCCCTCCCAAACTTCACTCTGGATGAGTGTATGACAGGCCTGGACATGTTCCCCTCATAGAGTGCGAGACGGAAGTCTGAATGTTGAGAGATGGAAGGTGTTGGAGGACATGGGCGTCACTGAGAGCTGACTGACAGCTGTGACAGCGGTGAGATGTCAGTCGTGGGCTTTACAGGACTCAGGCCTGGGTGTGCCCAAGCAACTCATAGTTCAAGGACACAGCAGAGCATGGGACTCAGAGCCTGACGACCTCCAGACATATGACAACTGCTTTTATAGATGGTCCGATATTTAGGATGGGGACACGGCAACAACCAACAGAAATGTCTTATTTTGAAAGATAACCTACTGCACTACCAAGAAGGAAATTCTCTTGCTTTTTTCTTACATTTTAAATCAACTGCAATAACGAGGGAATAAATGAGGAGAAAAAGAGGGGAGAGAAAGAGACGGAAGAGGTGGGATGAGAAATGAGAGACAGAGAGAGAGAGCAAGATGAAGCGGGAGCGAGGGAGAGAGCAGACAGACAGAGGAGAGGGAACACACAAAATGAGAAAATGATCAGGTTCACATGAAGCGAGGCCACCAAATTTGTCGTTGTGTAGAAGAACCCCTCATTACTGCACCTCATGGGCACTCGGCTTGGCCTTTGAAGTACTTTGAGGTACATCATCCCATGAAACGAGCATAGTTAATCCACTTGTTAATCAAGTGCGCTCATGAGCTTATGTCTGAAGTGGCCTTTTCTCCGAGGAAGACTCAGCGTTCAAAGGAAATTACGGTGAAGTCAAAAGATGAGGTATCTACATTTTCAATAAAATCCAAATGCAACTCAGGCAAAAAATACACAATATCCCAATTTTGTTATACAATTCCCTCTCTAACATCCAGAGACTTCAAAATGATATTTCACTACATTTCTAGAATCCATTATATTGTGTCTCTCAACTACGCTAAATATATTAAACCTGTACACTTTTCAATAAATCCGGTGTAATACATTTTTCCTGCCGACACAGGTTAAACATATCTCCCTCATTTAACAGAATACACAAAATGATTTTGAAATGAATAAAACTCCTCAGGTTCTGGTATGTGAACTGAAATATGAAAGGGGAGACCGGGAAGGGTGAAGACCGGCTTCTCATGGTTGTCTTCCTCCTTTCACTGCCCATCCATTCCTGATGAATGGCTTGTCTCCCTTTCTCTCCACAGCAAACAGGAAACAGACAGAAATGAGAGTAGGATGGTTGCCTCTCCCTCACTGCCTCTCTCCTCCAAAGCCTGTGGGCCGCTCTGAGGCAGAGCCACAGAGGCCTAGCGCAGCCTCCCCCTGCTGCGCCAACAAGTCTCCTTTTCACTTCAATTAATGAGCCATAAATAACCCAATGAAGGTGTCAACAAAGAGCACCATTTATCATGGCTTTCACCACTCTACTTCGTGTGACGAGAGCGCTCATTCCCAGCCTACAGCTCCTCCAAACAGAGACAATGCAAAAAGAGAGAGAGATTTATTCCTGGACGAATACTCCCAACCTAGAATTCATCTTGCGCAGGGACTCTCACAGGTGCAGTGATTTGACAAATATACCAGGAACAGTGGGCCCGTGCCTTTGTTAGATTTTCACAGTCAGACTAGCAATAAATTTGGTTAAGAGCGGAGGACAACATTCTCACTAAGCTCCCAAGAGGCTGCCAGGGAGCCCATGTTAAAGACACTTCTTTCTGTCTCAGTCTACTCCAGGCTGTGGATCACAAAAGGCAGCCAAGGTCTCCCTGAAAAAAGTGAATACAAATGAATGAGAAAATCTGTTGAAAATACAGAGCTGGTCTGAGCAGCAGGAAGAATTGCTTTATCAGTGTGTCCCATAAATGTCACTTTGAGTCAACAATGAAGAAAAAATATACAGTACCGAATCATAGACCCTCCTCTGAACTGAATGGCTCCTAGAATCATGTAGCAAGCAGAGAGGTACAGTACTATGCTCAAGCACTTCGGAGAAAAGACGAAAACTCCTTGAATAATATATGACAGCTTGGGTTTTGAATCCAACATTAAAAGTGATGACGTGAGTACAAACTCAGCTCTGCTTCATCTTGAACCCACAAATCAAAACCTAAGGCTTAAAAGTAATGTTAAATAGTCCATCTTCACAGTGCGAACATTTACAGAGTAAAAAAAAATAATAAAATGAGCAGGAGCTGCTGAATACATCTGAACGCAAGCATTTTCAGCCTTGAAGCTAAGCCGGAACTTGAGTCTATATGAATCCTGCTAAACCAATTAATGGTTCCTGTTAACCCACTCATCTTTTGGGAGGATTGTCTTTCTAAATAATACAGCAAGATGTCCCCTATCCAGCACACAGCCCACACACAAGCTCTGACAAAGACTAGCAGATTGTCACTTGAATCTGGGGGCTTCTCTTACACCACAAACACGCATTTCAACTCATAGATTTTGCACAATATTCAGAATGCTAGAAGTCTTTGTCTTGGTGTGGAGTGAATCCCTGATCTGAACGCCTCCACACACACTACACACTTTGATGGCGTTTGATACACGCTTCATGAAATAAACTAGAAAGCACAGTATACAATGTTGAGACTATTCAGACAAGGGAGAAGAGGTAAGGGAACAACATCGAATCCATTACAGCAAAGGGACATTAAGTGTCACTATCACACAAAAACATAGCATTTGTACAATTTTCCAAGCCACCCCCAGTGATATAAATGTCCAGCAACCATAATCAGTCTGGGTTACAGACACGGCCAGAAAGCCGCGATAAATGACATTTCCCAAAATCACGCTGACATTTTCCCTTATCAAGCAGCAGGCACTGGCATGGTGAGAGCAAGCTTGTCAGTCAGAGGCAGACAGGCCTCACACCTTATCACAAGGGCACTCAGCCTCTCTGGAGCTAATGCTGGGGCTGGGGGTGGTTTAGAGATGGGGCTAAGCATGGCTGGGACAGGGGCAAAGACCGGTACTGGAGCTGAGTCTGGAGCCGGACCAAAAACAGGACAGTGCAGCTACAGTAGGTCTCGGGCTCGAGCTCAGGATGAAGCTTGCCATTGGACGTCAGATGAAGCCGATGTAGAAACTACCGCTGTTCTTTTGCTTTGGTTGAAGCTGACTTTAAAGCAGCGGATGCAGAAAAGGCTGATACTACACCACTACCCTCTCCATCCTCTCCCCTCTCCGCCGCTCTTCCAGACGCAGAGCGGAAAATTAAATATTTAAGGTTGATAATGACGCTCTTCATTAACATGTGATTCTGAATAAAAAGTGGAATACATAAATAAAGAAATAATAGAAAGCCTATAAGCGGACATCTTGACTGAATTTTGGTGGAGCTAGAGGGAGAGAGTGAGAGAGGTTTTTCTTAGTTGGGGAGAAAATGATTGAGGCTACAGCAAAGAGATTGGGAAAAGAAACGTTGCAGTCGGGGAAAGAATTGGACACGATGCTGCTGCCCACTCTTAAAGATTGTCATAGTTTATAGGTGAGGTCCACACAGAGTGTTTGCACTGTATTTGTTTTTTATTGTGCTGCCCATCTATTTGTGGCCTTCCCATTTTATACTTTTTCTCTCATCATGGTGATAGTTTTATTCCTTTTTTTTTTTGTTGCATAGTCCAGATGGCACATTTCTCACTGTCAAAACTAAAACTGGACTTCCAACTCTGTTAAAGCAGCTGGCTCAGTTTCACAACAGCAACAACCGTCCTGAGATCCCTCTCTCCTGACGACATGCAGTCACCTAATGCAACACAATGTAGGGGAATAACCCAGATATTATTCTAGCAATTTCACCGAGTCCGATCGGCCTGTAAAAGACTCCAACGACATAAGAGAAAAGTTATATTTCCGGTGTGACGAGCGGTGTGTCTGAGGCGGCATTATGCTGGTGAGACAATACAAGTGGAGGAGTAGGCCTCTATCCCCGGCAGCACATCTTTGAGTCAGAGCAGTAGATCCTGCTAAGCCTCAGTGACTCACTGCACAGCTCACAGTGAGAATCATCAGTGTGGCTCTCTGATGTGGAGGAGCTTTTTAAAGTCAGAAGAATTACTTCATAAATGCAGGGTTAAAATATGCATGCAATGAAACACTAACCAAATAAACACCAGCGTTTATGAGACGAGTGCATACAAAACATTTCATGTTATAAAGGAAAGGAATTTCCGTTATAATTAAGAGATTTTCTTTTTCCCCCCTCGCTGAATAACAGTGGGATCTCAGTTTGTGCTTAACTCTATGCAGGAAGGTGATGGATGGGTTAAAAGGATATAAATTATATAACGGCAGGAAAACACCACACACTCATTAGTTTCCAATGCTTTTATTTTTCCCCAGGAGTAGCTACAGTAATTGATGTCTCGCTCTTCTGTCTGTTTGTTTTGCTCTGACAGAATCAGTGAGATAATTCACACTCGGCTGCCACACTGGCAACACATACAAAGCAATACTGTTTTCCCTGACTACACGGAATAAATGGAAACTACGGAGAAAACTCATTTGGAATATGATGATGAAGCAAGCACGCATAGTTGACAGACAAGCAAATGGATTAATAGAGGTCAAATTGGCAATACAAAATAGTATTTTTTTTAGCAAAACATATTTGGTGACGATGACCGCATGGATGGCATTACCACTACATCAATGCATATAGCAAAAAATAAGATTTAACAGTTAAACGTCACCTATGGCTTGTTCAGAGTGAGTAAATAAAACCATTTACACAGCCACACTGAGAAAGATGGATTGTTCTGTGGAGACAGAGAAACAAACACAACGGTGTAATGGTATCAGTTGACTTTCTGTGTCAGCTTTCAGCTTCACTAGCCAGGTTACACAAGAGTCATTCAGAGAATCCCCATGGAATGATCCCAATTCAAATGGATTCAATTTCAATAATGACCTAGCTAAAGACCCAGTTATGGTATGGCATACACACAGGAACATAATTATTTGTTTACTTCCATCTGTCTCTAGAGTCTTTTGAGCAACTATGGTGTTTATCCTCTCCATTGTGCAACAGTGATTTTTCAAGACACACGCACAGAGATGATTCATAGCGCTGTATGAGCATGTCCATGGACAGCCCCTGCAATTAATGAAAACAATCCTACATGTAACAATGATTATATTTAGAATTTTCTTTTGAAAAGAGGCTATGATAAGGTGACTGGAGCAAAGCATGAAAGTGGGCAATGTCAATGTCAGATATGTAATATGTACATTACAATGTAAAGCAAAATTCAGCAAAGCTCTTAGATTTAATTACATGTCAACACTAGTTTTCAGTCACTAACTAGGTACATCTTTAAGCACAGCTCTCAGCCATTATGTTTGTTTTCCCATTTGTGGTCTTTACTCCACTCCCTTGAGTGAAGTCATCATCCCAGATAGACCAAATGCAGGCAGACAATACAACAACAGCAATTTTCATAACATTCTGAGCATATGAGCTGCCATTTCTTTTTACAATCTTCATGAAAGTCCACTGTAACAGTCTATTACCCAGACAAGGCTACTCCAAACCTCTGGCCTCTATGCAGCGAAGCTGCTAGGGACATAATTTCGCTCTGACGTTCTTTCTTCATTATGTAGTGTGCTGTGCCTTCAGCCAACAGTCAGCCTCTTCCCTGTCTGCAAGGTCTCTAAATGGGAGAACACTATTGAGGAGCTTTGGAAATCTGTTAGTGTAACTATACTATGGAGTGGGACAAGACATAAACAAGGCTGTTCAGAAATGATCATGTCAAAAAGAATAAAAATTACCTAGGGAATTGGTATCACAAAAGTAGAGATATAACTGCATTTTCTATTGACTGTTCATGGGAGTGCATGGGAGGAGTGCCTCTTTAAAAGAAAAAAAAGCGAAAATAAAATAAAAAAGTAGTGATGCTTGCCATTTGACATTCATTTTTCAGGGAAGACATCTGACGCCCAGCACCCTAGCTGTGATCAATATCTAATCTGGAGAAATAAATTGCCGCTGTTTGTCTTTCATCTTTGAGGAAATGTATAAGCATTCTGACAACACCGTGGAAGCATTAATCAAATAATGAAATAATGATTTGGCAAGGGGGAAAAAGAAGCATACTGTAGTCTGCTCTGATATTCACTGTGACCTAGCGCTGTTGACATCCTGCATCTCGTATCACATCTTGTTACTTCGGTGCAGTCGGGGGGACTTCAGCAGAGATCATCTCCTCTCTTTGTCAGAAAGCAAAGCGATGAATTGGATATCTAAGAAAAGGTATTGGTCCCTTGTGTACATTGTGAATAATACACTGTAACATGCATGGATGTCATACACTTGTGCTTTTGACCTTCCTCTATCTGACAGTAAAGAACTTTTTTTCCATTTATTCTCAGCCCTTGTCTTTGCAATTACCGTGTTCCAATCTCGCCTTGTCCCCACAGTCACCCACAATACCCAGAAGGATCGGCAGTCTTTCTTCGGGTGTAGCAATTACCGTCCCTATCTCTTTGAAACAAAAAGTTTGGTGTAGGATATTAGAAAATGTCAAATTCAGGTTATATTTCACTTTAGTCCAAAGGCGATGCAGTGCTCTCAGGAAACACCATCTTCACAGCCTTTGCATTATGCATGAACCTTGTGGTCCATCATTATTTTCTCCAGGAGGCAAAGAAAGCATTGTTTGCTATCAGTAACATGTGTAGACTACATGGCTAAAAAAAACAGCTCGCAGTGAAGCTCATGATCGAGAAATCAATACTGCCTTAGAAGCATGTTGTGCTCAAATTTATCAGCAATTAGCTCAATAATCAAATGAAAGGCAATTCACTTGTAATTTATTTGTAAATGTATTTAAAACCTTTTTTTTTTTTAGCATTTCGTCTTTATGTATCACTTTTTGAGAGTTAATAGTTCTCCTTCAATGATATGCATGAACTGTGGCCTCTTATCACATTCCTGCAGGACAGGCTAATCACATTCCAGTCTTTCACCTGCATGCCTGGCATGCTTTGCTAGAGCTCATGATGAACATTCCCAGGCATGCATGATACCATTCTGTCACTGATGGTGCCAGACTCCCAGGAAAAGTTCCCTTCTCATCCACTGCTACTAGTACTACTACCACTATCACTGCTGCAAATATTAAGAATAATAAACCTTTTTACAGCTTCAAAATACATTTAAAAGTTATCTGTTGCATACAGCATGCCCAGGAATCCAAGGCTCAGATAGTAGATTTCAGAGTGAAAAAAGTTGTTAGTCAAATAAATCACTGAGAAAACAAAGCCGACGGTGGGGCAATAGTGTTTCAGGGGGCTCCATACAACAATTACAGATGGGACCTTTTAAACACATTGCTAAAAATGAGTCCCTATGGGTATGTACTTTTATTCAGCATGTTAACTAGGTAATTTCTCTAGGTTACCTTATGTTATACCTTTACATCTGCTCTCTTACGTGTCCATGTCCATTGTGCTATTTGAAACCAAGCAGTAAGAGGGTGACTCTGCTGTAAAAATGCTTGTCCTCAATAAGCACCTCTTTAAAAAGCAAGCATTTTGTTCCCAAACTTTAAAAGAAAATCATCTTGGTATGAAGGTACAGTAGCACACGGTAAGAAATACAATATATGTATAGAATTATCTAATTTTGAAATATTTGGTAATGAATTATATGAAACTTTTTTTTTGAGAGTGAGTCGTCATAGCTCAGCACTCGTTATTTCCTATAAAGATTACAGTCCTCCAACGGCTAACTGGTAGCATGCAGCATCACTGGGAGGACCCACTAGCAATGTGTTCCAGTTGGTGCAGTGGTAGTGTCAATTTTTTTTTAACTGTTGGTAAGACAATATATTGAAATAAAAAAAGCAGGAAAAAAGTTTGATAGAACTTGGAAAAGGATCCTGGTGATTATATCTTCTTCACCTGTTGGCAAGTTAATACATGGAGATAAACATTTGATTGATGTCTAAGTCTTCCAAGAGAATCCCATTTTTCTCTCTTGCCTCTTAGGGCTTCTGTACCAGTTATACTGTAGATCACAGCTCTGGATCTCTAATAGGTGTTTCAAAGCTTTTTGGCATTCTAAAACGAACATCTTGTTTAGAAATGTTTCATTGGTTAAGTCCATGGAAAAACTGTTTAAGAGTCTCAAAACACCAAGGAGTATTTTGAGACACGCTTTGACTTTCATTCGGTGGTGATTCAATTTCTTAAATGTCAGTATCAAGTAGAAAACCTTTCCTCAAATACAATAGGTCCAACAGTTTTCATAATTTTTGTGTCATATGATAGCTTTTAAAAGGGGCAGCATGGTAGCGCAGTGGTTAACACCGTTGCTTCTTAGCAAGAAAGATGTGAGCTCAATCCTCAACCTTTTCTGTTTGCGTCTTCGCAAGTTTTTCCCCAGATGCCCCAGTTTTCTTTTCCAAAGGCATGCAAGTCAGGTGGATTTTAGACTCTAAATTCATAGGTATAAATGTGAGTGTCTGTCTATCTGTTAGCCTAGTGTATGCTGGGATACGACCTCCAACCCCCCATGACACTGACAAGGATTAAGTGGGTAGAGAAAATGAATGAATGAATAGTTATAAAAGATCATATTTTAATACTAAGGTCCAGTTCATAGCAATTCTTGAAGGAGCTGAATTCTCAAAGTAAAAACATTAATTCTGTAGACTGGTTCAAAAAGCCAATATTGTATTGTATTATCAACAGATTAGAACTATTCTAATTAATCACCAAGTCTATCTATATATCTATATATAGAGACTGTATATATATTATATTCTGTATTGTTATAGAATATTATATTATAAAATGTTATACAATTATAACAGAACATTAGGTTCTTTTTAGTAAGTAGTTTATTTTTATAGATATAGTGGATCTGCTTAAGGCTTCTTATTTTCTCACATTCTTCACCTTGTAATACAATTGGTTTTAACTAAATGTCAAAATAACATTTTTTGAAAAAACTCTGAAACTGTCCTGTAGTCAGCCTGGTTTCACTGTGGCAAAGTCTTCTGTGGTCAAATGGAAAAGTCTGGTGATGTCATGTCCTCTGAGGCTGAACATTCCACACCCTGTTCCTCTCTCTGCTACCAACATGACCTTCCATGAGTCTTCTTTTCCTCCCCATTTCATTGCGGTGATTACAAACACTGACAAAGCAGAAGCAGAGCATCGCAGATGACTTTTGTTAAAGCTCCGTGTGACTAAATATATCTATTTTTCCAAGCCCCACATGTGCAACATCTGATTTAAAATTAAAAGCCTCAGTGATGAGGTCACTTCTCATAGTGAAATCTAAACCTGCTTGGAATCAAATCACTGATGAAGTGTTATGAAAAGGAATAAAGCTGTGTAACAAAAATGACTTTGGGACTGGCGAATAGTCCCCTGACATCTGTTTTCTACTAGTTCACCAACTTTATACTTACTCAGGCTTGGTAAGGCCAAGTAAAGAGTTGCAGTTGCTATAGAAACAAAACAGGATGGACAGTATTGTCAGTACTGTGGTTGAAGGTCTGGGATGAAGGATCTTCCATTGTGTTCTCTATTTGGAGAATTTAAGCCATTTTAACTCAAAGACTTCACATCCTGTTTTGCCTGTAGCATAGCTTATTTAACCTTTAACCCACTATGTCATTCGTCAAGAGGAAAATTAACAATATCCCACCAGCCAACACCCAATTCACCACAGCGTAGATTAACTTGGAAACAGAAAAGGTCCTAGCCCAGCAAAGTGAACTCCAAAGTCAGGGTGGACAGATGGTGGTGCTCCGGTACGAGCCTCATCATTTCAAGTGAAATCATGCAAAAGAAACAACTGTCCTTTTTACACATTCCCTCAAAGGAACGCAGCTTTGTTGCCTGTTAAAAACATAATACAAACAGGTTCCTCATTTCCTCCAGGTGAGTTCAGAGGGTTCCCACAGAACACTAAGAATATCCACACTGTCACTTTCAATTCAGTGATAGCAACTCATCTGAGCAAAGAACAAAGCCTTCTCATTACCTGGCCTCTGAGAAGAGCGGTATTCTCTACCATTAGTGAATGCACTTTCAATTACACATGCTGGAAACAGCTTCAGGGTGCTGGGATGGGTGAAGAGAGCCAGACAAGACAGAAATTAAGCTTGTTACAGACTGATTTTCAACTTCACTTAATTCAGCTTCTCTTTACTGATCCCTCCCATACCCGAGTGTTTCTCGTCTCTCCTCTCCTCAACATGGAAGCGGGATTTACATATTGCAGGTAAACTGGGGAATAAAGAATGCAGATCAAATTAAACCTCGAGGGAGCTAATTAGTTACAATTAAGTTTCTGCTTCACTTGTTGTGTGGGATTATTTGGTAAACACCTACAGAATGTTGAAAGAATCTTGGCCTTTTCCCTGAACTTAAGAAACGCTCTATTCATCTAGTGGAAACTTAGCCTTTGTAATGATTTTTTTTTTTTATCACATTAATTACTCTGTGAGGTTTCTGTGGTGGGTTATTGACATCAAAGTTGATAGAGACGTGGTTAGGGAACAGAGTATTTACTCAGTGTCTTTAGAAGGCATGTATCTACGTAAACCCATAGGTAAATAAAGTGTATAATCTGGCATTGTGAGCATGAGGAGTGACTCTGTTATTATCAAAAGGGGTGAAAGAGACATTGTATCACCAAGGCCTGCTGGTGAGTTAACTGCATGTTGACTTCATTAACCTTGATGCTCAGTATTAAGTACCACCCACTTCCCCAGTCTCTCATTATGCCTAAACCACATCTTACAGAGAGAATTAAAGCTAACAAATAACAGGGACAACAAAGCATAAGCGTGCTTGTACACTGCTTGTTGCTCAGACGTTGGAGACTGAACCATTAGCAACCAACAAAGAGCAATGTCACATAACATAAAACAACAATGGCTAAGGTATTTCACCTGCCTCTGCAGAGTAGCCCAGAGCCAATCACAGGTGTGTTCAGTGGCTTTGTCCTGTCATCACATATCACTATTCATTTGCACGTTACGCAGTTCCACACAACATGCCACTTCCTGTTATGCTGCCCACTGACTGACTGACTGAGTTTCAGCTGGCCTGTCACTGAGTCCCATATGCAATAGAGAGAAACGATGGAAGGGGCGAAACATGATTCCCCATATAAGAAAAAGAAGATGCAAGCTCAAAACACCATATTAATACAAAATTGCACTTAACAGCACATAATTGAGCCTTTTCCTGGTTGTGTAGTTGGTTTGAAAGGAGGTCTGGAAGCTACGTGCCTAGGCTGGCATTGGACATAAGGAAAGCATTCACTGTGCTAGCAATGTAAAGTATTTGATATTATGATAGAGAGGGAAACGGCACCTGCTGGGCAAACACGCCATATATTGTAATGTAGCTTAGCACCACTTCCCCACTACTTGCACTACAAAGTAGTCCATCAAAGTGAGATCTGAGAGGTAGAGAGAAGAAGATCATGACTCTTTTCACACCTTGTCAGTCTGGCTAGCCTCTGCCAATTCCAGACCAGTCTGTGATTTTTTTCCTGCAGTAGAGGAGTATTGCCCAGCATGTTCCTCGGATAAAAAAATAAACTGATGACTGTGGAATAAATAATTAAAAGACGTTTTCAATAAAGGTGAGTACATTTCATTCTTTTGCAATTTTTCAACAAACAATGAACACTAATGCAATTGACATTTTTCCTGATTCTCAGTGGGAAATTGAATGTAATATACAGTGCATTGTTTAATTCCTAATGTGATTTAAGGTGTATAGTGCACATGGTTTGCATGCCTGTTGCAGAAAAGGTTTAGCCTTCCAAACAAAAAGATAGAAAATATCATAATTAAGGCTGCATTGCAATATGAGACCAAGGCAATGTTGTGAAGCCCGTCTCAGAACTACAGGTCTGTTGTCATTTTATGTTTACACATTAGATATATGGGCACTGATTATGTATAGTCCATGCAAACACACACATATTGTATATACTGTATGCACAAAGGTAAAATTTCTGGCACAAATCAGGAACTCAAGCTAATGAAATAAAGTATTATAAGTTAATACTGGTCATCCACTGGGCTTGGAAAGAATATGAATAAAACAAAGCTAACTGAAGGAGGTCCACCTCCCTATTAATAACCTGTGTGATGAAGCTTTTCTAAAGAACAAAAAGATTATGTTACTGGAAAATCCTCTCATCTCCTCTCCTGAGGTGAGTTTTTGATCCTGTAATATGAGTTTTTTTTTTTAAACTGTATCATTTTGCTGTACCATACTTTTTTTTTTGTTTTTTTTGTTTTTTACAGAATTCAGGGGCCTCAAATATGTCACAGGAAACAACTTTGCCACCTGCCAAAGGTGCTCGTCTCCATTAACGCTGTGCCAAAGGAGACTTACTTAGACTGACAGGCGGCAAAAATACTGAAAACTCTCCCAACTGTGAGAAGAGAGACACAAAATGAAGAGAAGTGAGAAAAATGAGTTTGGAACTTTCATTGTCCTACGCCTTCCCTCCGCACAGATGCGCAGCTGAGCCAGTGCAGCTGGCCAACTGACAAATGGGAAAAAATAGTCCAATTTGAGCTGGTCGTTAGCAGTCGGAGCGCAGCATTCCAGATAAATGAGCGGCTGCCTCAGGTATGGCAGGAGATCTTCCTGAAGCATTCCTGGGAGACCGGTCCGTACCACGGCAACCCCTTAGCCATGCCTTCGATCCGACAGGCCCGACACTACAGCAGAGGTGACCTTGCAGTGCCGCTCCTGCCGGGCTTCTTATTTTTACACTCCCCCCCTACAGCCCCCTCTTCTCCCTTGGCCTCCACTCCTCTTTTTTCTAATCCCCACTTAAAGAGACAGTGTGGTGGTTTTTATATCATTAACTACCCCTTCTGACTACTTTTTGTCTAGAGAGAGAGACGGAGACGAGCGAGAGAGAGATAGGTGGTGGCACTCCATCTGGTCTGGATCCAGGGTGAAGGTGGAGGGAGAGCCAACTCCATTAAAAGTGTCTATGAGGGGTTGAGCTGAGTCAAACACTTACTCGGATGTTTTGACTCTGACACTTCCCTTGTTGATGCTATATAAGTCTCTCTGACTCTCTCTCTCTCTCTCTCTCTCTCCCTCTCTCCCTCTCCCTTTCTGTGTGTCTGAGTGTGTTTGTGTGTGCCTGTATGCCAGTGTATGCCACTATGCCTAAGTATATATGTTTCAGTGCCAGTTGCCAGGCCACTTTCTTCTGCACACCCACTGTGGCCTGTGGTACCACAATCTTTGTCAATGCCATGCTGGTTAGGTTTCGCAAGAGCCCTCGACGGAGTGGGCCAAACAAACACAGACATGGCTGATTCTGCTTGTTTTTCACTCTATTTTCAGGCCATCATGTTAGCTAGCAAAACCCTGATCCAAAGGCAGTATTTAGACATTACCAGATTAGAAATGAATACGATGCCAACTTAGACAGGGTTTGCATGCCCTCAATGAACTGTCCGAGGAAGCAACCACCTACAGTACAACACTAGGACATGCACTGACACAAAATAAACTTTCACAATGTTCACCTCATGTAGCACGTGAGCTCCGAAACAACCACTTCTGTCACTATGATAAATCAGAAATATATCACAAGACATTCCTAACAGTTCATAATAATATAATAATATAATAATATAATGGTAGTAATTTGCTAATTATACACATCTGCACATTTCTCATCCTTTCCTTTTGTTAGAATGAAACCACATCTCTGCGGACACTAATACAAACCAGTGTGTGCCTCTCAGCCTCCCCACACTTCACATAACCACTTCCTGACAACTACTTCATTGAATAAATCATGACTATTGATTAACATGCACACAACAGTCTGCATAGGCACATTCCTACGTTTGTTTCTTGAATGCCAAGCTCATTTAACATGGGCTCTTTCATGTGAGTAATTGTGCCTGCTTCCAGCCATCTACAACCCCCTCTGCATATAAAATAGAAAATCCCACAGCTATTTCTCCCACAGAAATAAGTGAATTGTGATGGAGTGAATAGAATCAATTATTGCCTTAAGGTCAGAACCTATTAAAAACGTTTTCCCCCTGCTGCCATCGATTATCTGTTCCGCTGTACGTGATCTCATTTTGTGTGGTAAAACAAAGTGTGAGACATCTTGTGACCATAATAGTATTCATTGTTCTTTTACTTGAAATGTATAGTAGTACTTGCAACACCGATGCCAGACTTGCATGTGTGCATGAGTAAAGCTCAGCAGTGAGAATCGTTACTTTAATATTCTCATACATGTTCACAGAGAAATGTTTTAAAACCTCTATGCAGAACATTCATTTTTGAGAGGCATTTTAATTGCACATGTTCGAGACTAGCCTAGTGCATGTAGAAAAAATAAAAGTATACATTTGGACACAGTCAAAACAAAAATCTACTTTCCATTGCATCCCCTCTTTCGATTTTGTTATGTTTTCAATATTATTCTAACCACTCTCTCTGTCTGCCAAGTGACCAGAGTGATTTAGAGTGAGAAGAGAAGAGAAGAGAAGAGAAGAGAAGAGAAGAGAAGAGAAGAGAAGAGAAGAGAAGAGGAGAGGAGGACCAGAGGGAGTGAGCTTTACTTGTCACAGTATGGAGAAGGGATCCCAGAGAAAAGGGGTGCTTTGGGAACTGGTCAATCAAACCAATGCTACAATTAGCATGTAGATCCCATCAGCCATCCATAGGCATCCCTGGCCACCCCAGCCAGTCCCTCCCCTCACCCACAAATGAGCCCCTACTCTGTTGGACAGGCTCGCTCATAATAAATGAGGATGGGCGTTTGTGGGGGGAAATATGAGGGAGAGCCTAGGCAGAAACACCAGGACTTTCCTTCCTCTCCCTCTTTTTTTTCCTCCTGTGGAAAGCTGAGGAGCAGTAGAGGAGGGTGAAAGCATCTGGATCATGACCTTTCCTCAGGCGCGCTGAGACAAATTAAAGCCAGACATCTGATGAGAGGAGACTAAGGAGACCTTCCAAGCTGCTCTGAGAACAGCCTCCACACATTCAAGTCACTGCACAGAGGACAGGTTACACTGGCCAATTATTTTCATAACATTTGTACATTACAAACAATCTTAATAGTTCTCACCAACAGGTCCCTCAGATTACTAGTATAGATCACAAATAAGCCATACATCTGTAGTACTCTACCAGATTGTACTACATGAGGCTATTTCTGAAACACAAGAGGCATGAATTATAAGAAACCTACATCCTCTCTGTTAGCTCCCGATGACACAGCAATAGCCCTGGGCTCTAAGACCAAGTCCAAACACACAACAGACTACCTCAGCTATGGAAGCAATTGTTTCCATTTCAAAGCCGATTAGCAGCGTTGGGGAAACTCTGACAGTTGGACACCACAGAACCAAACATGCCGGACGAGGAGCTGAGGATCAAGCTGATCACCCAGCACATCTGCTTCTCTGCACTCTGGCATAGACAGAGACTCACTTACCATCATGGTCCATCTCAGTCAGGACCAACAGAAGCTACACATTACAGACTGGCTAGACTAAATAAAGCGTTCTCCCTGAGGTCTAAATGGAAAAAGACTCTTGGAAAGTCCTTTTTCGCGCTGTCTTAATTGCTGAGGAAAACCAAGAGACAGAGAGGTTATTGCTTAATACATCAGAAACAAGTGCTGAGATTGGCTCGACATAGACATAATTAACTGTGGTTGCAGAGCCGGCGAGAGAACCTGCTATGCACTGTAATAGAGCATGCAGATTTAGATTTTATGTGCAATTTCCAGTGGAATACGACTGAAGTAATTGAGCTTAGTGCAAAATGAATTAGGCTGATGAAACATCCTGGGAAAGTTTTGGAAACTTTTAAATGTTATTGTGATGGGTAGAATTAGCCACATGCTATTCACAGCCCTGCAGTTTTTTTTAATAATTGACTCTTCATGATGACACATCTTCCAGTGAGCCAATATATTTCAATTAATTTGTAACTATATACATTCACAAAATACTGTACATGCATGTACGCATACAAATGGAGCCATGCACCGAGCTCACTGGGTATATCAAGCTGTTCCTACAGTGTTTAAAAATAACCTAGAAACGTAACAAAAAAAAAAATGGCAAATGATTAGAAAATATTCATTGGAATTAATAGAGTCATTGGAAAAAGTGGTCTTGGTGCTATATAGCCTGGCTTTGTTCAGAGTGGTTACTGCCAAGTACGTCATTCACAGAATATAAAGGGAACGTGTGATTACATTTCATTACCTTATGGCTAGAGGAAACCATTCAATGAAAAGGATATTTTCTTACCTGAGGTAAAGAACGAAGTGGCCACCATCAACAAGACAGAAATATAGGGAGGTTCTAATAAGGCAAGCTAAGAACTGGGTACCTTTTTCTACTAAATGTGAAATCTGATTTTCACTTTGACTATCAGTGACCAGACAGAGGTCAGAGGAACAGTTGCATGCAAACAATGTTCCCAGAATAAAAACATATATGTTACAGATTGTGTGGCATGCTCCAGAATGTATTTTGACCAAACACAGACAGAATGCCCTCATAAGAACAAATAAACTGGGTAACACGTAAACGTAATAAAGACTTCCATATCATGACCACTATAGAGTCCTTGCAGAATCTTGTCTTGCTCAAATAAAACTACATGATTAAGGATGTTGGGCATAAATACATCCCTGCCTTCCTCTCACACCCACTTAGATCTATGCAGAGAATCACAGTGGCATGTTAACACATCGGAGAAAAAGTCAATGTAGGGAACAACACGATTGTTTGAAGTACAGATTGTGTAGTGAGGGTATTTGTTAAGCTGAAGTACGGTTTGTAAAGCTGTAATAGAGGGGATGTCTCTGTAGGAGAGCCTTCAGCCAGGGCTGAATACTGATGCTTCTGACTGATTGCCACGTCTGTGGGATCTAATTTGAAAGGTGGACAGTGATGAATGTCTTTCCTCCACTTACTGGCCGTCTGATGTATTATGCATCCCCATCTGATCAGAGAGGCTGATGAGGCGCAGGGAGACGGGGGGTGTCCATGTCCGACGCACCCTGACATTGGTTATATAAATGACTGCACCTCCACGCCTTTCATTTCCCAGCTCACAGGTCACGGGAGGAGCTAATAGGGCCATCGTTAATAGGGGATGACTGACTTCAGCTGGGGCCGCCCGTGCATTTTGATGGGCTACACATTTGACAAAGTCTCTTAACACAGTGGCTGAACCATGCTCCCTGTCAGCCTGGAGTCTAATTGTCAGAGACACAAACGTGGGCAGCAGCCGGAGGATAGCGCTATCGGCTGCCCAACAGCCACTGTGATCGTCTGTCTGTGTGCATCTCGGCTCTGCATAAGAAAAGGTGTGCTTACTTCAGTTGTTTGGCAGACAGAGTCAGAGGAAAAAGACCCTTATTGCTACAACCTGTCAGCAACAGAACCCATGATTTAAGACTAATGCTTTGATCCGTGACTACTGGATGGCGTGTTTTGCTGCTGACATCATGTTGCCAGCTGTATAACTGAAGGAGTGAAACCCTGCTATTAGCCTGTAGGAAAAAAGCCCTACGCTGTTTTGTTCTCTCCCCAGGAAAACAGCATTGGTAATTGTGCCTCTGCTGAGGGAGTGGAGTAGGCTCATTCTTTGTTTAAGTGTCCACCAGGAGACCACTCACTGACACAACCAGGGCTCCTGAGCGCCCATCAACTGCACATTTTAATGTGCTGAAGCAATATTGACTGCAGCGGCAAATAAAAAAGCCCCAGCCCTGGTGGGCTCAACGTGGGCCCTAACGAGTTTATGGCTGCCCTAATTGAGCCATTTTCACATCAGCGGCTGTTTTTGTCAGATCAGGAACTACTCTCACATTCCCAGCTGTGATTTTCTCTCCAACAGTCAGCTCACGGCCCCCATATCAACCCCGCGCAACGGAAGGTCACTGTTGGTACAGATAAACCTATTCACACGAGCCCACACACTGACACACCCCGAGCAGCGTTTGTAGTCGAGAAAACATCTCCTGGAAATACAAAACAGGATGTATGATAATTTCTCTTTCGCCTGATAAGACAGAACACAAGTACAATAGATGACAGTGATTAAGAGCCGCTCTGTGACACAGCGAGCGTATACGTCTGCATCTGATTCCACATCCACTGTTCTGAATGTCTTTCACTTAACCATTATCTGGATTCTGAATTTAACCACGGCACTCATTTGTATAAATCCGTATGCTGATTATGCAGCAAACAGCCGCTGTTTACCAGGCAGAGAGCAGGGAAGCCATCTTTAATTCATTAGAAAAACATACTTTGCAAGAAGACTTTCTCAGTAGAGGCTTCGTATTACTTGGGCCGCTTTAATACATGCTCAGTATGCAGAGGAGGCCTATATTAAAGTCGTGGATAATAGGTGAAAAAGGCTGAAATGCAGCCCTTCACCAATGAGCTGTTAATTAGTGCTGAAGGAGGTGAACGACGTGTTCAAAAGCTGAGGATTCTTCATTAGTCATCCCAGGGCTACACACTAGTCACACAGACGCACAATTATCCCTCCCACCCCGCTAGCAAGCAGCCTCTGTTGTACGGAGCTAGCCTTCGGGTGGCATCGTCACAAGAGTGTATTAGATGGACACGATGAGCAGACACAACGAGGCTAATGTCCGGGCTTGTACACACAACGGTGACAGCGGCGGCGGCGTCCACTTGCCCATCACTCTTCTCTGTCAAACTACTGCTCTGATTTCCAATACATGTGTCTTATTATGGCATATCGGGCCGTTATAATTAGAAGATGGGGATAGATTTCACGAGGAGACACTGCATGTGATCTCATTAGCATTGTATTAAAGCACTATATCAAAGTTGTAGCGCGTGTGCTTTTGTCTGATAGTTCTTTCATCTTTTGGGGGATTGTTGTAAAGATGGTTCGTGTCATTAATCTCACTTGAAGATGCTAAATGAGCAAGAATTTTAAGTACTTGATTGACGTAGCCCAATGGGATTTTGTACACATGGTTTTTGAAGATTTATTGTCAGCTTTGGGGGGGATTCAGATTTTTTTACCATCAAGTGAGCAAAGCATGATGTTTTTTTAAGCAGACAATTACAGTCACTGATAAATGAGAGGGATCAGAAATATATCCATGGCAAAGCTTAATAATGCTCTTGTGAACAACTGCTTACTACACCAGTTACTGTCAGTAAACAATACTAACATCTACGGGCCATTTTGTTGATGTCAAAATCTCCCCTTTACACCCAGACAGTCAATTTACTAGCAACCACAAACACACCTCTATTTCAGCTTGTGTGTTTTCATCTCACAACTCTGAAGAAATGAGCAACTGTGTTCTACCTTGGCAGCCATTGTGCTTTCTTCTCCTGGTCTTTCAGTACAACCTGTAACTAATGTATTCTTGTAAAACTACTAATATACCAGCAAAAAAGAACAGCAAAAGAGGCAGCCCTTGATGGTAAACTTCAGAGTGCTGCTGCTTTGGACAAGTGTGGCATAAGCAAAGACAAGAGCAGCGTGGTAGAGAGGGGGCTGTTCTGCTGAGAAGGTGACAGGCTTCTCTGAGCTGAGTGTATTCTTCCATGCTCATACAAAACACACACACACACACACACACTCACACTCACACACACTCACTGATAGCCCTACAACTTATTTATTTATTTCCTTCCTGTCGTGATACACTGATAAGTGGGAAAGAGACCAAACAGCGAAAAGTAAGAAAACAACAGCAATATAGTCATTTAAAGGGAGTCTATTTTGAGTCGGGGACAGCTTCTCTCTCCGTTACTGAATTAATCAAATCCAAAGGACATCATCTTCAAACTCGACATCCCCCTAAAGGCGAGCATCTCATTCTGTATGCAGCTGAGGAAGCTTCACAACATCCTAAAAATACAGCGCTCCTGGAAGAGAGGTGCTCTTCCAGTCTGAAGGGAAGCATGAAGAACTAGCGGGCCCATGGGAATAGACATTGTGATTAGATGCAAAAACTCTGCTTTCATAAACAGCATTAGTTCTTGTTAGACATCCCGCCCCTCCCACAGATGCAAGCCCTCTCTGTTTTGCAAAGCAGGGAGAAGGCATTATTGTTTTATTTGCATTTTCGTTTCCCAGGCTCTCTCTCTCTCTCTCTCCCCACATGTTTAACACTAGTGGGCAAATGCTGTTACTGGCAGACAGGTGTTTGGACTGAATGTACAGTCCATGCTCATCATCTGCTGCTCCCTGTCTCTGGTAACAAGGTGCCATCTGACCGGGGATTTTCCCTTTAACCAACTGCTGCTTTGAACTAATCAATTTGCTGCAGGCTATTGCTCTCCTGTGATCATATAATATGAGTCCAATAAAAAGGTCTAACTCAGTGGTTGGACAGAGCCTCTGCTTATTTTGCTGTTTCATCATCAATGCTAGCTTGATGTGCAAGCTAACACTGACGATAGCTTGATGTGCAAAAACTGAATACACTGAGTGATGAGGTGCTGCTTGATTACTTAATATTTAATAGTGTGAATAAATGCTTAATTTAAGTACAATAACATTACTTCCTGTTGTAAATAATTAATGGCACACATTTATGCTTTTGTTTCATTTATTTTTTATTAATGTTTCTGTATTTTTTTGCCTTTAAGATTTATTTTGCTTAGGTTTTCTTTAAGTCTTTTAGAGGTTTCATGCTACAGCTCATGTATTTTAGTCAATTTGCTCACCAATACTCAACGTAAAGACAGCATTGTTCCATTTTTAATGTTGAGTAAGGATTGGAGTTGCCATGAATACAAAACAATATGACACAACATGTATTTCAATTTCAAAAGGTAATGGGAGCAGACAATTTTGCTATCCATCACTCACTGTCAGCGCCAGTTATCAACAAATTTGTCTTACTGTCAGTTTGTCACTGTCTGGACGCCCCTTGCCAGAATTCAAGAAAACATGTAATTTGAGACACAAAACACCACTCTATGAAACCTTAATAGCAAAAACAGGAAATCTGACAGCTCTGCCATGATTACAGTTTGCCCCAACAAAAAAATAGGGTACTGTAGAGATGTGCTTATCAAAGTCCCACTTTTCATTGTGTTCTTGCACCACTGCTGCAGAGTTGCTGCACCCTGGAGAAGAACTGTTTGGAAAATAATTTTCAGTTTTCAGTCATTTTTTCCAATAATTTTTCGATATCAGAAGGCTCAATTTTTCTTATACATTCAAGAAAGCCACCAATGGAAATTATATTATTTACCACTGAGAAACATACAGAGGGACTTTAGAAAAGGATAATTGAACTATATATTGGATATGAATATAGAGGTGTTGTAGGGTGTTTTATTCTTGAGTTCCAGTTTCTGAGAGCAACTTAACAACCTCCATATTTTAAGACATGTCTCTCCACACAGTGACATCTACTGTGTATACGTCTGCCATAACCTTCCCATGCTTTTGTTGCTTTTTGGATATGAAAATCATTAACACTGTAGATGTTCTGAAAGATTCCCTGCCTGTGACTGTAAAATCCTATTGTCCAACTATATTGTGAGGCTTCGACGGCATATGGATGAAGCCATTTTGTGAGTCTAGTTCTCGTAAAATGAAGTGTATATAAAGTAATAACATGCAGGAGGGTCTACTCTCTGCACCATGAATGAGTCGCTCCTGCCGTGGGGAGCCGGTGACATGATTGTGATTGGACGAGACACAGAGAATCCAGATCAAAGCAATCTCTAGTGTTTTGGCCCCCAGCACAGTGTAGAGCAGGCCCACACACACGCACACACACACACACACACACACACACAGAATCACACGCACTCTCTACCTTTCACTCTCTCACACATACACTCGCACTTTGTGTCACACATTTATGCACACTGCCTCGTCTGAGTCTCTCTAACACATTCACACGTGCTGTATTCGCTCTTGTGCACTCATTGGCTGCAGAGTCTTGATCTGGCTGAGTAAGCTGCAATAACTGAAGGAGAGTATGAGGCCTTTGTAGTGTGCAAGACATTAAAACATCTCTCCATCTCTCTCCATCGTTCACTATAGTTGTAAACCTATTCAAATGATTATTATTATTATTGACTGATACATTAGTATCAATCTTAGCACCATATAGTAATTGAATAATTCAATAAGATGTTTATACATACAGTAAAAGAAGAATTCTAAAATACATTTTCATGTAATCTTGCCTGTAATGATTTATTTTGTTGTATAGATTTGTATTCAACATATTGTGCTATTTCTTCTATTTATTAAGTGAAGCACTTTTTTTTAGATAAGTGGTATATTATTATTAGTAGTAGTATTAGTAGTATTTATTATGCTTCCTGCCTTATAAGCAACAAGTGAACTCACTGACTATATTCGTGTCACAAACCATCAACCGTCATATTGCGCCCATGATATTTCTGTTCCCCCATGGTAACTTTCTCACAAGAGACTGTGAAGGTTGAATGTAAATAAAGATAGCAATAAACATCAACAGCTTAACCCATTAAAGGTATGTTTGTCACCACTCATGAGAACTTTGATGGATAGGCTTATATTATGATTTATCCAGAATATCTTTGCCTCTCAAAATGCAGGTAGCAGTGCAGTACCTCATGTCTCCATCACAGTATGAATACTGTGGTTATGATCTTAATCGAGGTAACATTGTTAGATTAAAGTGTGGTGTGAATGTAAACAGTGTTTTTCTCACTCACACTGACACAATCACAATCTCACATTTGTACAGTACACACTGCCTAATGCAAAATCGATTTATCTGTTATCTGTCTCTCCTTTTGTCTTTCTTTCTTTCTTTCAAACACACACACACACACACACATTGAATCACATCTCTACCTTTCACTCTCTCACACATACACTCGCACTTTGTGTCACAGGCTCTGAAGTGTGCGTCTGTCTGGTAACGGGTGGAGTAAAACCAGAAGGCGCTGAATGGGAGTACGTAGTGCCTCCTTGTAGTGCCTTCTATGTGACCTTGCTGGTGACATCAGAGCAGCCTGTGCAGTGTGCAGGCAGGGCCAGACGGCTTCCAACTGACATACACTGCGCTGAAATAGAAGCAGAGCGTGGTTACAAGACTCATTCTTATTTCATACTTTCCAGTGGTAACAATCAAATTGACATTTGCCGTTCCCACCATCCCGTAAATGGAAGCCTCCGTTTAATTGCTTTCATATGGTTAATCCAAATTAAGCATGCCCACAAAATAAGATATTCCATTTCATTTGGATGGCTGGTGATTCCACCAAATCTGTCTTTTCCTACTCTGAGCTCGCAATACCAAGGCACTTCTGAATGAATAACTTCAAACCTCGGGAAAAGACCCAATTTTGGGCAAAACTGTTTGTACAAGACAATCCTCTATATTTGCCATGGTATGAATGCTGAATACGGCAGTATTGAAGTGGTTTAGTGGCTTAGAGAAAGTACATTTCAGTTGGAAAAAGTTGCTTAATTGAACCAGATGCTCTATTGTGTAACATTAGTGTTCTTTCTCTAAAACCAACAGAGCAGAAATGAATGTGTGAAACAGCTGAAAGAATGACAGAATTATCTTCATGTCATAATTCATGCAGCTCTTTATGCCTGCTGATTTATCTCAGCAGTGGTCGGATACATTTTCTCCTTCATTATCAGTGATGAAGGGGAATTAGAGCAGCATTCATTAAAATCAAACACTTTCTTTATTTTAGTCCTACTGTATGCCCTGTTCTCAATTCCAGAAAAAAATAGTGTATAGATATTCTAGACCAAATACTGTGTACTTTATCGCTTTTACTTTTATTTATGAACATATTAGTCAGGCTTGCTTAGCTGTATCAAGTGGGAAGTTAAATTATTTTACTCTCTCTGCAGTGGTACACTTTGATCATATTACTGCGTGCCTTATGTCACTAAAGTAAACTGAATGTAGGAAAAACTGTGAGGCAGTTGTAGAGTAACTGAAGACAAGACACACACTACAGTTTACAGCTATTTGGAGTGCTTGTTTTCAGTTCCAGGCTAAGAACTATTAGTGCACTGTTGTCAGTGCTGTCTTCTGTCCTACAGGCAATAGTGGGGGACCTTCTTTCTCCTCACAGAGGACTGGCACTGTCACACAGGGAGTGCTACTACTCCTCAAAAAAGGGACAGGGCCTTCAAGTCGGAAAGTACTCCCTTTCTCACGCGTCTCTTTTCCTCCCAGTTTCACACTTGATTCCCACAGGCTGCCATTGATTCATGTACTACAGTGTGTTGATGGTGAGCACACGCAAAGCTCTTTTCAGTGTACTAGAGTCTGCACTGCCTTTTCAACCTGTCTACTGATGGAATTTCCTGGCTTTGAGCCCTATGCATACTTACCAATAAAACGAAATGGTATCCCTTATATACACTGCATAAAACTGCAACCTTCCCACCATGAAACTGCCTTAGTAAGCACAAACATTCAGCCAGTATTTATGCTGCTTGCGAAGTGGAAGATTGAAAGAGAGCAGTGTATTCAGTACTAGGACGTTGTCACCTTTTTTACTGTGGACTTTGACACCTGACACAGAGGAAACAGGAGAGAAAGTATGTACCACTATCTTCAACAAACATGCTTGGATTGTTGGATGGTTGGATGGTTGAAGTGCTGTTTACATGCCAGTGTGCTCTATCTTCTAATGACCTGGTGCAAGAGGGATTTTATGCAGACAAACAAGTGGAAGAGGAAACTGGCAAGACAGTCTGAGGGTGACTCAGTTTGGTAGTTCAAGTCAGGACAAACTCTTCCAACAGCTGGCTCTACAGGAGCTCTTGTGCAATTAACAACAGCAGCAGCAGCAGGGAAAGTGAAAAAGGGGCCAAACCTCCTGTCATCCAATAAGAAAGGACCTCGGCCAATTCCAGTGTCTGGAATTCACCACAAAGTACACTTGAAGTGAACATCTCAATGGGCCGAAAATCAGGTGCTACTGCCATGGAGACGTAACATTAGTGAGGGACCAGTCTTAAAAATCTCCAAAATAATCAGTTCTGCAAATCCCACAATAACGGAGGCATTTTGATTCACAGTCTGTAAAGGTAGGAAATCCTACAATATCTCAATATTACCAAACAATCTAACATTAACATTGATAAGGGCAATTGCCGAACAGTAACTCGTTGCATACCAAGAGAATGCAGCATAAACTTTGGAGGGTTCGCAGCCAGCCAGTCTTATCTAGTGGGGCTCTGTAGTAGAGTAAGAGCAGCTGAAAGCCATCTGCTGTGGAGGAAGAACTGGCTGCCTTAACAAGTAGGCAAACTGTCAGGGAGGATTAATGCTCTACCTTAAACCTGAGTTAATAATAAATGGGCTGTTTACTTGTTCAAGGGGGAGGCCATAGATAACAGCACTCAAAACCCCTCCTCTTACTGCCAAAAAGATAAATTCTGGTTAAGTGGGGACCTGCCTGCATTGTGGCCTCCAGTTCCCCAATCATTATGAACAAAACAAGAGTTTTACTCTCACTTACTAATGGAAAAGGTCAGATTGTATGCATGCGTATACAACATTTTGAAGACTCTGTTCTGAAGAGATAGATATTATGTTCACTGTCAGCAATCCCCTGGCGGACTGGACCTTCTGAAAGTGTCAAGTTCAAGAGTGCAGCCTCGTTTTCAGTTTTCTGTATTTCTCACTATTGTAAAAATCACACCATGATTACATTTGATCATAAAGCTATTCTTTTCATGAGTTGTGTTAGAGCTGACCTCTGGACCACCAGCACAGCACCCGGCTCTATGAAAGTCCCAATGAAGGGTTTTGTTAGAAAGCCGAAGGCGGCTTCAAAACTGGCGACATGCATCACCCTCTTTGCTGCTGATGCATGCAAGAAAATGTGGGAAAGAAACCCCTGAGAAGGAGTCAAAGAAATGTCTTCTTCTTCTCCCCCTCTCTCTTTCACTCCTAGAGGGCTGTATTAGCCCACGGTGGGGATTTAACTAATGAGCCTAGCTGCTCTCCACTGGGGGCATCCCAAGACAGCCTTTCTCCTACAATTGGTTCCAAAGGGTTTAAATGCGCTGGTCGCTGCAAAGCTCCACTCTGTCCAGGAGATTATAAGGTAATAAAATAGATGGAAGAGATGTGGTAGAGGGGTAACGTTTCACATTATTTGCCGTTATGGTGATTGCTGAGCATACAGTAAACAGGCTAAAATGACTTTGGTAAATCAATAACTTTGATCTCTGAACACATTTTACAGTCAGTGGGTGTTGTCTAATTCTGTTTGGATGTACCATTTAATGAATACATACAGAAAACAAAGGGAATTAAATTCTGACATGTTTGTTCTCTAAAGGACATTTTACATTAAGTACATCAGGCCCCTGGAAAGTACACATACACTGTTTCCAGATACATCTTGTCGAGAGTATTTGTAAATCTTAAAAACTCTATTTTAAAAACACATTGCTATGGGTCCACGGTGCAGACTGGGAATTGTTGTGGGCATTACAAATGATTCTGATTCTGATGATGAACGAAAGTGGGTGACTCTCTCAAGATCCGAACAGGAATTCCAACAGTGCTCTGGGAGTGCTCTTTTCCCAAATGCACATAATATTTGGACGCTTTGCACCAAGCATTATTATATGATGTCAAACCAAGAAGTTAAATTGTATCCACATTGAGTACATAACAACCTTCTATACATGATCCCTGTGTTCAAATGTAATATACTTTCAAGCAAGCATCCATCCTGGCAAAGACCCATTCATTCAGAAGGATCTATTTCAATCTTGTGTCCAACATGCAAACAAAACCTGCTGTAATCCTGACTCCAGTGTGTGTGTGTAGGGATGGAATTCTCTTGGCTGTTCCTGTAACACGTTCAGCTGACAAAGAGCTTATCACAGAGGATTAACTCCTGCTTTTCAAGGTGTTTTTCCACATCAAAACTCTACTTTTGGCACACCACCAAAGAGCATGGGTGTGGCACGTTGCAAATCTCTCTCTGTTCCAAAATCCCTCTTGTGATGGTCGAGCAAGCCCAACTTGACAACTTGTCCAAAGGTAAGCAAGGTAAGCATTTATCATTCACCCAGTACAAGCTGGGTGAAAACTGACCGTTCCAATCCATTTTGTTTACTCTGTGTATGCAAAGCTGGCTGAGTGAATGCCCAGTGAATGTGTTACCCAGAGCAATCAAAAAGGAAATCCACCAGCGACTATTTCTAAAGACAGATGTGAAGTCACCGACAGTGTATTCATCATCATTGTACAATCACAACACAATTTATCCACGTCGTCTGAACTGACTGGAACATGGGTGTGTCCCTGTGTAAAGATGTCTATTCAATAGCAGCTGCCTTGTTTTCATGACGACCATTCATAAATAAACCTCTTGAACATTGACTCACTTGCTGCAAGCTTGAAGCTGGAGTTACTCAATTCCACAAAGGTGCAATGGCTGAGCTGGATTGCTCAGGCAACCACAGCAAAGTATTTAGTCTGTCTCCTCAGTAAACTAGAAACAAGGGAGTATAATCCCTTTTCTCAAAACTGGGATCATTTTCCCCACAAAGCCAGCAAAGGGGCATCTCCTCACTTTTCCCAGCTTCTCTTCCTCCTATTATGCATCCAAGGGACACTCATTTGCAACACTGAAACGAAGGCATGAATATCACCCTCAACTGCTAATTCTCAGAGGTCTCTGTGGTGGTATAAATCATTAAGACAGATGCTCCTCTGAGATTCTATGGTGGTCATATTCTTCTTGCACCAAAATGCATTTGATTTCATTTGTTCTATGTTCAGTCTTTTGCAAAATGCATAACAAGGTGGGTGATGGTAAATTTAACCCCTTGTTGCATTGTTTTCAGCTAAATTAAATGCCAAGGCAATGGTTGACCACAAACAAATGGTTGTTTGTGGTCTGTCCAGAGACAATGTGTCATATTTGAGCAGATAAATAAGGTGACAGAAAAGTCAGTGTTAATTCTAAGATCGATGAACAAACTGAGTTAATGCATCTAGTTTGACTGTTTAGCTGAGCCTTCCTTTTGCAGTAGATATGGTGACGTATTATATGGAGGATGCTCATTGTGAGAGAACCATTGTTCTACTGCTAATCCTGGCTCAGCTTCTCAACCAACCAGCACTGGAGGCTTAAATGCAGCAGGCGATTTTATTCTTCACTTTGTGCTGTTGTTGTTGTGCTCTTATGGCAAATAATAGCAACAGGCTGAAGAAATAGATCCCCAATTGATATATGAGCCATGTCTGTAGAAATGCATTGTGGCTTGCCAATTAACTTTTTTCTCCTTCCTTTGGACAGGCTCTTGTCGTCTGCCAGGAGATGTGTGGTGGCAGTGATTTGACTCTGGTGTCGAGAGCACATCAAAGACGGGGCCTATGAGAGGTCTGCTTTACCTTTGAACATAGAATAGGATTGGAGGCTGCGCCAGCTCTCTGCAGGCAAGGCTCAGGCTGATCAGAGGCTGCCCAGCGCAGCAAATGCAGCAGCAGCAGGCACAAACACTCGTACCACAGTCACTTTTAAAGGAGCCCTCTACCCACCACTGATAGCCTACACACAGAGTGAGCACACGCTACATGATGGAGGGAAACTGAGACTGCATGCCGAAGCACAACATCCTGCAGAGCTGGGGCAGTCTCATATGGAACAAAGCTACTGATTCAACAGCAGCTCGCATAGTTCCTCCCAAATGCTGCATTTCCCACTTTGTCAAGCCAGCATGAGGAGAAAGGATAAGACCATTCTTAAATACTGTCAGAGGGAGGTTTAGATAGTCCACATTATTATCCTGAACAACAAATCAAACACACCTTTATGTCTGTACTGGCCAATGGGATTCAGACAGTAGAGAGGAATCCAGCTTGCTCCTCTGACCTGTTCCCAGGGCTTCATTCAATTAAAATTAGCTTTATTTTTTTTTTTCAATCCTTCTTCCATTTCTTACGCACAAAATATTAATTACATTAATCATGGTTCACAGTCTCTCAGTTAATTGTTCAGCAGAAGAGCATTTCAGAGGGCCACAGCTGAAGCCTGGAAGATGAAAACAGGATGGGACTGGGGGATGTGAGGGGGTCGGGAAAGGGGGAGGGGCACTAATGCCTCCCTACTGTCACTGGACTGTAAAACGCAGATGGGACCCCCATCATGTGTTGCTTGCTCAGCAGAGAGATATAGCACCTTACCTACAATCTCAACTATGTCATCCCTCCCTAAATCGTCCACCTCTCTTTCGGTTTCCTTGTTTTTCATAACAACATCCATCCCTTAGCTACATTACATGCCTACATTGGCATTGACATAATATTTACTGCTTTTAGTAATACTACTTACTGTTATTTTAGTTTATATAAATATAAATTCCATAATCATCGAGGTTACTCTCATCATTTCAGAGCAACATGATATTTTTTAATAATTTGGCAAATTGGGGGGGTGTTTATGAGTACATCATCATTATCAGGTTAAGCAGAAAAAAGCATGAGCTGGCAGTTTGCTTCGTAATCTCTGCCCCCATATCTATGTAACAAATTTAGCGTGGACTCCGTAGCAAGAAAGAGACTTTATTCTGGCAGTAGCCGCCAATTAAACACATAATTATGCTAATGTAGCCTTTGAGTCAGCGAGTGGGCAGCAGCAACCAGCGCTTCCTACGGGCCAAGGTCTACTACTGAGTCTATAGTATACACTCATAACCTCTGTCTATCTGTCACTTTCATTCACACACACACACACACTTCACCTTTAATGACCACAGGGAGAAAAGGGACATTCCTGTTGATGATTGTGTTTGCGTTCTCCTCTCTGGGCAGTGTTGGCGCCTGCGTGGTCCGCTAGTCCTATGATGACACACTGACTGAGCTGCCGTTTGCTGTGATGCCCCGCATCTATAAACTCCCACCATAATAAACTTTTATTCATTGTGTATGCGCTGCTTGCCCAAACTCGGCATCTATTGCACACCCAACCGTCCTGGTAGGGGGATCCCTCTCGGGGTAGCCCCTCCCGAGGTTTCTTCCAAAAGGTTTTTTTGTGAGTTTTTCCTCGTCCTCTGAGAGGGTCTAAGGCTGGAGGATGTCGTGTACTAACCATTTATTGTTTCACATGTTGGGCACTGTGAAGCCCTTAGAGACTGTAATTAAGGGCTATACAAATAAATGTGATTTGATTTGATTTGATTTGACTACACATGAATACATTTGAATGCCGCCATAACTACGCTGTCATACACACTATATCAACTCTGTATTGGTAATGGTAGTTTGGGGAATTACTGTGATGTCTAATATTACTTGTGTCAGTTTGTCAACAGCAAACTAATGGCCATTACTCAATACGTGAGGCTGTGAAAATGATGTAGGACTGTACAGTGAGAAAAAGTGACAACCTTGATTCAGTGTAAAAGCAGCCTCATTAGTATTGGATGTGATCGCCTTTTTAAAGAAGCCTGCCAGATTGCGCAGTTCTAGAAGAATACCAAGCCATTCAAGATGCACACCACAACAAAATGCTAATGGGAGAGACAAAGCATTGTGCTGACAGGATTTCGATACAGGGGTTGTTAAGAGTCAGAGGGAGAGCAAGCTGGATGCCTCAGTGCTCAAATCCCACCTGCCTCTCTATACACTTGGGAGGTCAGATGAAATCAGCCCTCAGGAAGTTCAATATCTGCATCTGCTTGACCACATCTCGGCCCCTCAATGAGTAGCAGAGTCTCTGTGGCAAGCTGAAGCAGCATGGCTCGAGGAGTGCAGGATTAGGCCAGGCTCTCCAGGCAGACTTCACAGCACTCCACTGAAACATTCATGAGGTTGCCAGCATGGAGGCATGGAGACAGAGGCCAGCCTCTGATCCATGGGCAGAGCCCCCTGCCTGAACTGGACCCCCGGCTGCTCTTTAACCAGGGTGAGTGTGACAAACCCTCTCACCTAGCCCATCAGCCACAGGCTGTGGGGCTCTGGTGGGACTGTGGTAGGCTCTGCAGGTACTGGGCACTAACCGGGTCCCTCCTGGGAGGGTCTGGAAGCCACGCTGAGGTGCTCTTTAAGCTGAGAGGACTGAATCTGGAGGTGGAGGCAGGGGCTTTCCTTTGCCACGCAGTGTTTGTTCCTTGGTGACTAACAGAGGGCTGCTTATGCCTGCGGAAAAGTCATGGTGAAGCTGACATGTTTGGATTGGAGAGCAGTCAGCTCTGTCTACATAGTCACAGTAGAGCGACAGAGGGCTGTTATAGAGCTAATACTGACAGAGGAAATAGTTTTGGCTGCAAAGAGCAGGATGTTTTCATACTGTAGCTAGGTGCTCATGGATACGGTTAGTATAACAGTAAGGTCAAACACTTACAGTATCTTGGCAGAAAAACAAATCATTGAAATCAAAACCACAACCTTTTCTCCGCCGTCAGAGCCTTAAAGGAACCTCTACTTTTTATTCCATCTAAATCTATCAAAAACTCCCTCTGTGACTTAACCAATGGCAGCAGCTTGTTTAGCAAAGTTTGGTATCTGCATTCATGTATTCCAATTAGCACAGTTTACCTGATCTTGGTGAATAGATGTGCCAGACATGCCATTTTAACAGAGCATGAGTCATACAGAAAAGAAGACGGCTGAAATATCTACACCCACCCCAGCAACAAACACTGAATGTCTGCCATTATTTTCCTCAATATTCTCACCATCATACTATTAAAGGGGACGTACCATAAACAGCAATCTTCTCAGTAAAAGCATGCCTTGACTCTATGTAGAAAACACACAATAAAAGGTAGAGGAGTCGGCATTGCAGCTGTTCAAACTGATGGGCAAATCTAGCGATCTACAATGTTAAGAAAACAAAATTCTGGAAGTGGAACCATTGTGGACCTTCAAACTGAATTCTTGACAAACAAGAGTTTATGTACAATGATGAGCAAATACAGGCAGAAGTAGCATTTAGTTTAGCTTATCAGAATGTACAATTTAATGTTTTTATCTTTCTTCAGCATTTGGTTTGGTTTTAAGATAACACAGCCTTACCAAACTATTTGGTCAGCCTCAAAATCTGAAACTACAATAAGAAATTCCTCACTACATCATAAACAAAAGGATTTATTTGAGTGTGTGTGTGTGTGTGTGTGTGTGTGTGTGTGCACATGTGCTATGCAGTGCTGCTACATGAGAACAATTTAAATAGTAAGGGTGACATGCAGGACCTCAGTGTAGAGGTGCCTAGCGGAGGGAAGAAGACACAGGAAGACAAGGCCACAGCCTCTCTATTACCTTGCAACCACTACACTCCATGACAATCATAGCACTACAGACGTAAAGTTGGGCTGTGTTAATTTGAGCACTACATATCCAGAGGCAATCTGCAGTAAGACACCAATTACACAGAGTTTTAAAGTGTCTAATTGAGGCCCTTCAGTCTGAATTTGTTATTGCCAGTTCTGATTCAGGGATGAAGACAACATGCTCAGCTGCAGCCTGCTGCTTACTCTTCAAGGGATATGTGGTGTTAATAGGATGGATGCTCAGGCTTTGGTTCAGCGTCCTCCTACTGAACCAGCACGCCGCAGGGTGATAATCCTTATTTTGTTGCACTGGTTTATTACAATGCTAGCAGTAAATTTTCCATTTCACCACAGGCCCTAGCTGCTTGATGTGAGAGCAACCCTCTGGAGGGAGTGTCAAGTCTACAGTATATCATGAAATGGCCTATTATACTGAAAGAAAACTTTTTAAGTTACAAATTTATGCTTGGACAAATTAAATATCACTGTTCACAAAAATATGGATTTTTCTTATTTTTGACATTATATATCATTATCCCCTATACCAATGTTACCAGTAAGGTGTGAGGGTCGAGCATCTCTTTAGCAGCCAGGCTCTGTGTGTATATTCGTTCATTCATTCGCTTGTAATGCATTTTGCAATGCGCATGACTTTTTAGGCCACGCAGAACTCCCAGCATACAGGAAATACAGGGTGTGGTTATACACCAGGCGGTACAGTAGAAGTCAACAACCATTAACCGACTGGAAGCTAGTGCACTGTGCATCCACATACCAGGAAGTAGCTTGCTGATTCTCTCTAAGCCAACAAATGAATTAGATATTTTTTTCATTGATTCTCTCAGTCACAACAACACTGTGCTACCACAGCACTTTGGTGTTAAGAGGTGGAGTTTTTAAAGTCAAGGCAGTTGTTTTCATGGGCTACTTGTTTCATCATACGTTGGCCAAATTAAATGCTGGTACTAGTAAACAAACCAGGGCTGCTGGCTGACAAAGATGTTAGAGATTTTTTCGCCAAGAAAGGGTACAAGGAAGGAAATTGGACAGTACTGCTTTGTGGCGGGCTAGCCAGATTGGCAATGCTCGTCAGTGGATCAAACAAGCCTACTGTCCGTCCGCAGCAGAAATTTGTCGTCTGGTGGCCAGCAGGAGGAGGCCAGAGTACAGTGATGGTAGCCAGCAGGAGTTGAGAGGGTTAAACAACGGTTTCAGACTCTGATTGGTGCATGTGACAGGTAAATTCTTTGTATCAATTGGTGCTGATATGTAGGCTAATACAAGTTAGTAGCAAAATGCCTTGAATGGATCACTTTGGTAAATGCATATTTACCTTCCTAAAATCTACTCCAATCATAAGGGTAGGTTAGAGGTGTCCCGTCATATAAAAACCCCACACAGTTTGGTTACCAACAGAGTCTGTTCTCCAAAAATCTGTGTCAGTGGAATATGCCATGGTCAAAAGAAATTTCAGAAGACCTCCAGAGAAGAGTTGTTGAGGCCCATAAGGCTGGAAAAGGCTACAGAAACATTTCCAAAGACTTGGGCCTCCATCAGTCTACAGTCAGACAGATGGTATACAAATGGAGAAAATGTAGTGCCATTGCTACTCTCCTTGAGGGCATCCAGCAAAGAGCAAAAGGGCATGTTATGTTTGGAGGATAACTGTGAAGTGTAGTGTAGGGAGCATCATGGTTTGGGGCTGCTTTGCTGCCTCAGGGTCTGGACAGGTTGCAATCATTGAGGGAAAAATTGCAAATTTATCAGGAAATTCTACAGGAGAATATCAGGGTAACTGTCAGTAAACTGAAGCTTAACAGAGGTTGGGTCATGCAGCATGAAAATGACCCCAAACACAAAAGGAAAATCTACAATATAATGACTTAAACAGGAAAAATGTATTTTGAAATTGTCAAGTCGGAGTCCTGACCTTAACCCTATACTGAAATGTTGTGGCATGACCTGAAGCAAGCAGTTCATGCAAGACATCCCAAAAATATCAATGAACTGAAACAGTTCTGTAAGGAGGAATGGTCCAAAATACCTCCTAAGTGTTCAGTGGCCTGATCAGCAACTACAGGAAATGCTTGGTTGAGGTTATTGTTGCTAAAGGAGGTTCCACCAGTTACTTAATCTCACAGTTCACAT
Organism: Gephyroberyx darwinii; assembly: GCA_900660455.1. Taxonomy (NCBI): domain Eukaryota; kingdom Metazoa; phylum Chordata; class Actinopteri; order Trachichthyiformes; family Trachichthyidae; genus Gephyroberyx; species Gephyroberyx darwinii. The sequence goes on along the minus strand of CABFOQ010002098.1, from coordinate 95,235 downwards.
ACTTTTTCCAATCCAAGCTGTTAACATTTGAACAATATGTCCAATAAAAGATACGTAAAAGTACAAATGTTTTGTGCGTTACTTGTTAAATCACATTGTGTTTATCTATTTTTATGACTTTGATGAAGATCAGACCATATTTTACAAGCCATTTATACAGGAATGCAGGGCTCGCAAACCGTATAAAGCGATAGCATCCTTGTATTGTAGTTCCAATAGTAAAATATCAGTGCAGGAGCAAAATTATGTGACAAAAATAACATGAAAAGATGTAAAGCAAAGATGAATGTAAATCAAAGCTCTTCCAATGTGGAGTGCTGATGAACTTAGCTGGCCTTTAATTTCACTTTCAGTGCACCACAAATGCTAAGCATCGTCCACAAACTCTTCTGCTTCTAGATAGTATGGGTCACACTGAGATTTCCATGACTCCAACTCCAAAAACAGCCACCAGACTCTCATTAGGAACCCCATGTTGGAGAACATGAATAATGCAGCACACTTAGAACACTGGCCAGCGTCTGTACATTCACCAGTGTGTTTGATCTTGTCAAGTTTAGCTCACATTTCTGCATTTATTCTGTGGCGTTTAACTAAGCAAGTTCCCCGAATGCACACAAGGGTGTCGCAGGCAGTCACTGCTATTTGATGGGTATAAATATGGGAACGTTTGAAGATTAACCCAAAAGACTAATGCTGCTGTAACACTTGCAACGGGTAGATCAGCTAATGAGAAGCCAGCCCTGGTCTTTGGCATCATAAACATTTTACCAAATGTATTCCAAAGCCCCCTGGAAAAGCATCTTGAGATTTCTTCCCCTTATGTACTGTACTTCATCTCATTACTAGAAGGAGTCAAAAACATCAACAGGAACTTTGAAGCTCTGAGTGCACTGAACCAGAAGGCACAGAGGTGAGAGTGGGCACATAAGTAAAAAAAAAAAAAAAGCTCAAAATAGTCCACTGGCGATCCATCCACTGAGGTGTTCCAGCAAAATCGAGTACAGAGAGGACACAGAACAAGTGTTATAAAAGCTTTAAAAGGTTTAACAAAAATCAATTGAGAGGGGTGAAAACTCTGTGTAGTTTAGAACAGAATATCAGAGAAATGTGGATCGATTTCTGGTGACTAGTAGTTCTCTTGTCTACATACGTTGAATGCACTTATTGCGCTTAAGTCGCGATTAAGTCGCTTTGGATAAAAGCATCTGATAAATGACTGTAATGTAATGATATTTTCCCATCCCAGTGATAACAGTTGATCAGCTGAACTCAGTCTTGTTTGCAGCTTTCTCTTGTCGGAAAGCTCACACATATATTTTAGGCAAACCAAATATTATCTATGTTTTGGTTTATTCACTGGATAAAAAGAAGAGAAGAAAAAACTTAAACATTACAAAACATTATGTCGCTGTTCCCTCTTACACGTTAAGCCATGCCTAAAAGCCAGCACACACACTGAAAGCTATTGATGGACAGTCAGTGTTTCCCCTATATGTTTTCTAACTGTGCTGGTAGGAAGTATAGAGGTCCAGAGAAAATCTTTACTTTAAAACGAGTGTTATTAGGTCAGAAAATTACTGCTAGGAAATATGACTCAGACTGCATTTAAGATGAAGTCAGTTTTATTGCTATTAGTAATAATTAACAACCAAATTAGTAATAATGTGTTTCTATAGCTCTAGCCAAGAAATTTCTCCTTGTTAAACAAACGGTATTTGTGATCTTGACTTTAGTCTGGATCTAGATGGCTAGCTAATGTCCGGATAAGTCTACCTCTTGTGTCGTTGCTTCTCAGATGCTCGGTCTGACTAAAGAACTGAGGTGAATTTGAGGAGAGGGTGAGGAAATGCACTGCCTGTGCCGTGCAACAATGGTGTTTATCGTGTAACAGTTGTATCTCGCCTTCCTCTTTACTTAAAGTGACCACTTAGTAAAAATAAAATTATATTATTAGATAGATATTATTAGATTATTAGATATTTTTAGCATGGCGGGTAATGATCTTACTGTGGCAGGCCGTCATGGTAGAATACATATAGGGGAAATGATGAACATACATCCCTCTAACACCAAGAACACAATGACAGTCTATTAGCAACCCTAACGACCTAATGCTGGTCAGGTTGATCAATAAACAAACAGCCGGAACAAAACTCTGGCAGTAGAGGCTATGAATGACCTCTGAATTTATTCTTGCTTATAAGGGACAACCAGTTCACTAAATACTGATTAGCTAAAAACATTTTGCATTCACATACAAATTCAAAACTAAAATGTGTTAAAATCATACCCAGTATTACATTGTCTGTCAAAGATTTTGCTCAAAATAATTTGTATTGAAATGCCAATGTAAATCATAAAACATCTAGTTGAAATATTTGAGCAGAAACCAATAAGTAATATGAAGCTTATCCTCTGAAGGAAATTCGTCTGAATTGCAGTGCAAATGGACCTCAGAGAAATTTGGGGAACTGATCAGGGATGGCAGTTAATACCAAGCCATCATGTTACAAGCCCATTGATTTGGAAAGACTTGAGCAAAAAAGGGGGGAAATAGGCATGTCAAGCTAAGCTTTATTGAAGGTCAGAGTAGCCTACTTGCAGTGTGGGCAATCTTCCCCTTAAGTCATTTAGCTTTAATTTCCACATCTGATATCACAAAAAGTGCTCCCTGTAAGAGGGATAAGCTTAGCATTGGCCAGAGCTAAAAATAATAAGTCTTAGATGTTAAGAGACCAAGGTTTGTTCTCCCAAGTCATTAGCTGAGATAGCCGTTATACTGACTTCTATTCCCTGAGAGGAGCGCAGGAGGAATGGTGCACTGCCCGCTCTTGCCTTCAAAGTCATTCCAAAGAGTTTGGTCTCCTTGCCACGAAACCGGATTTCCCAACATTTCGACATTTGAAATATGCTACTGAAATTATAGTAAAAGACTTTTCCCATTTGAGAATGATGCTGAAATAACGTTGTTACAAGTTCCTGATTTAGTCACTGAGTCAGTAACTATCAAATCAGTTTAATGATGATTATCCAAATACACTCCCCATTAGATGACAAGCTGCATCAGCTGCATAAAGATAAGAGCATCTTCAGTGCACACTGGGGAGATATTATCAATGCCCCTGTGAAAGCAAGGATGAGAAAGTTCAGCAGAATTACCAAGTACTCACGAAGAACTCAATTACAGTAAACAAGAATAATTAATTTGTTGCCAGCAGATAATCAAACTGGATTAAGCTGATAAAACTGATTTTAAGGTACTCTGCCAGTGAACATACTGAATGACCCAAAATGTTTCCAGTTTGATAACTCAGCCAGCTCCTCCTTAAAGCAACACATTGGGATATTTGATACACAGTCACTCATCCTGCCCCTTTGACAGCAATGAAGTTAAAAAGTTAGGGGCTATAAAAATGATATACATGACAACGGCATTTCATCATGTGTTGTACCAGCTCCCAGATACTCGCTGTTAGCTTGGGACCCAGAGGAGCTTCTGTATCTCCATGATAAACTCATCTGGCATGATTTATTAACTAGTGAATCACACTCTGCTCTCGCTCCATAACGCACACGCACACACACACACAGTACTGTACAACTTCTCTGGAACAGTAAGCCTTTCCACAGGGACAGTCAAAGTCATTAGCACCTCCAAACTTTCTCCATGCTAATTTCTGCTTTGATATACTGGGTAGCTCATTTAAAACATAGTTTAGAAACGGGGTGCTAATGTTTAAAACTTTCACCACCAATGAAACTTTTCGCCACTAACACATAAAGTTCCTAAAAAACTGAAAAAGTTAATAATGCTTCTTGAAAAATGCATCATTCAAGTTCCATAATTAAAAAATCATGACTTGTTTCACTTTCAAGTCATATGTCTTCCTGTGGTTTCAGAGTGCCACCCCTCATCAGTGATGCTCTACTCTGGCCAAAATGACCTTGTGGAGGTTAGGGTAAGGCAGCTGTCTTATCACATCGGCCCTACCCTGGTCTCGAGTGGTCCGTCGAGTGCACTGCTGGCACCAGACTGCACAAAGAATGCTGGCATCATTTCATTCTTTGAGCCTCCATCTGCCACGACTCTGACCAAGGGGCTACTTCTTATTTTAGACCATCTATTCACATCCTCGTGTCCGTGTCCGCGTCCGCTCATACAGACCCCCACCGGCCCACCACCCCCGTCCCATTTACCCCTCACATCCACTCTTCAAACACAAACTTGGGCTCCCAAGGCGGAGCTAGGCTGAATTTCATGAAGTAGATTAGAAACATCAGTGTCCTTTCCCAAACTTTGTCAGGTGAAGGATAGTTGTTCTGCTCTAACGGACAACCAGAACCATCTTTGCTCTCTCACTTACACAGCAATTTAGAGGAAATACCAAGCAGCCAGTGAAAAAGTAATATTCAGTCACACAGATCACTTTATAATGTGCCACAGTGAGGAGTGTAATTATCTAAACAGCTTTGCTATATGTTTATCATGAAGTGCTTTGGTTTATATTAGAGCATGGGAGAATCATTAATCAAACTAAGTTATAATCTAAGCACTGATATTTGATATTCTTCAGAGTTTAACAGATGTATCCATTTTTGTTGACTAAATTATGATGAACGTGAACATCTTAAATACACACACACACACACACTGCACCATATGGTTTTGGCTCTGTTAAAAAATGCATCACATTTCGATGACCACTGTAGCTGTCTGGCAGACCAGACTAGAAACCACAACAGTTGTAGAGATGGATGGCTTTCATGTTAAAGATATCAAAGCAACCCCAAAAGAAATACATTCTAAGTGACATAAATGTATTACCAAGGGGAAATGGTTGCTCATAATTGACTTCATATGCAGCAAGGGTGAGATCTGGCATGCAGCTGACAGCTCTGCGGAGATAGTGTAATTTTACACCACATGAAATGTGGTGTGTAGGATGATCGACTGAGAGGACCAAAATATTTGGGAAACAGCCTCAGCAGATTTTGAATTCACAATGCATCTTATGAATATTTTTCAGCTTTATCAAGCATATCTAGAAGTGGCCTTTAGTCATCAGGATTATAACTATTGACTATAAACTCTATACATTCCCTTTGCACTTCAGAGCAGCTCCATTGGTATTATGCAAGTACACAGAATAACTTCCTGTGAGTATATAAAAAGGACAAAAGTTGTGATGATGATCTGACAGCTTCTGGACTGTGTACCTCAACATTGTTGCTTTTTTAACCATCTTGTTGGCTGGGCTGGTAAGTGCAAACTCAGAGCCAAGTCAAGCAGTGAAAGATTGCCAAAGAAATGTCTGGCAGACAAAATGTTTCTCTCCTGCTGGATGAATCTCCACGGTAGAGAAGTACACCTGAGGCCATTGCTGTACCAGAACAGTTGACTTTGACTTTTTTGTGGTTGTAGTCTCACAGGTGGGACCAAATTAACTGTAATCATACCCTAACTTTTCGATTAGTGCACCTCTTAAAACACAACTGGACCGAATCGTTGAAAAGAGATTCTTGATTTGATATTTACAGTGGCCAGTAATCAATACATCACTTAGTAATCTATTGTTGATTTCAGTGGTGAAAGAAAGCTTATAACAAGCTTGGGTAATTGAGAATATTTTCTGAAATGATAGCAGGGATTGTATTGTAGCTGAGATAAATTCAAAGACTACATCTAAACTTTAGCCACAACTTTTAAAACAAACTACTTTCTAGACAGAGCAATATTCAGGAGTTACCAAGCTTCTTGTTGTTGAGTCCAAAAATATAGTCCTCTAGGAAAGATAAACTTTACAGTTTTGTATCCATGACCTCCTCATCTTGAACTTTTGGCTTCAGAGCTTTTGTTCCTCTTGTGTCCCTTGGGTGCACTGTGCTGGTGTATTGTCTACACTCTCCAAGAAATGACAGGACTTCGGTGAATTTGAATTGTTGTGCGCATTGTGATTACTCCCCAGAGTGTACATCGTAACCCCACATGGTTAGTTTGGAATTTAAAGAAGTGCAGATTAATAAATCATAATCCCGAACTCAGAACTCCTCAGTCACCTTTTTTGTTGTATCTAACACCCCAATTCCCAGCGGGCTGGGCACAGTAAGGCATGTAAGATCTGTGCTACTGAGGAGAAGGGAAACAAACAGGTGGTGTAAACCTCGGCGGGCCTAGCATCTCTGTGCAAAGCCTCCATGACTCTGTCCTATCAAAGCAGGTTGTGAGACCTTGCTGCAGTGCTCTGGTAGTCCCTTGCTATACACACTTAGCAGCCTCTGGGAAAAGCACTCCAGGTGCTCATTGACTTGCATGAAGGCTGACTTTAGTTCTCACGCTAGCGCATGCAAAAGACTGATGAGCTGCTATTGATCTCTTGCAGTTGATGCTCTTTTTCCCATCTACAAAGAAGATTATATAATAAGTAATTGCGAGAAAAGGAGCTTGAACCAATTATCTTGGTTATCAATCTAGTAAGCCAATGTTATATATTACAGAGGGAGAAACATTTAGTATTTACTTTAACCACCAAATCCCTTTGTTAAACGTGTGAATCAGCCAGAGACAGAGTTGGGAAAGTAGACTGCTATTACCCATGAGTGCTACAAGATGCCCAGCCTAAGTGAGATGCCGTTTGCTTTCAAGGACACTTAGGATCCCAAGGTACTTGTTGAAGAGGAGGAATATTATTAACCCCAGTGGCATGGCCTTCCATTTCTTCATATTTCACAGGCAGAACCGTCAAACCATTATATTAGAACATTTCTTTGAATGGTGAAAGCTAATTTGACTTGAAGAAAATTGTTCAGTGTAAGGTCAAAACAATGCCACAACAATGGCGGAAATGGGGCATTTTAAAAATAACTAGACAGGGGAGGAAACTTCAGCAACACAAGCTGTTCTTTTTTTTCTAGGCCAGTGTGCAGCAGCTTGCCATGACTAGACACTTGTCTGAGTAAAAAAGGGAGGTAACACACTTTTACTTCAGAGAAAAGCCAGATGAGAGTTGATAGATGCACAACTTGCTTTTAGAATTTCAGCTTGAACACTTACTTACTTTGGGCAACTTTGTAAGAGACCTTGAAAAATCTAAGAAGAAAAATTAACCTCACTTCCCATCTCAATAAAGTTATGATGCTAGATGAGATTGGAGAAGCTGGAGCCAAGAATACTTTTTACCTGATTTCAGTGTATAAAAGTTTGAGGAAAAAAGTTTGCGGAAGTTTAGACGCTACCACTTGATGTAGAACCAGCGAACAGGCAGCCAATCAACAGCCTGTTAGACACAGAACCATTGTCTTGCTATATAATTTGCTCACAGTCAGAGAGAGTGTACAACGGCCAGCAGGGACGATGTCTGAGAACAGACCAAAGACTGTACATAACTGAAACATTCAAATGTTTTGTTGTCTCAAACTAAAGTTACTGCCAGTGTGGTGGGCGGTTTCAGACCCTGATTGAAGTGAGTGTAGAAGAAACAAACCTGCTCAAACTCAGGTAGAGCAGGTGTGCTTTTACTCTTGTCTTTTCCGTATAGGACATGGCAGTATGACAATATTCTGTCTACCATCCTCAGTGACACAAGACTCTGGAGCTCCACTATAATTAACCCTGGCTGGGCTCCAGCCCAGGTAGTGCAGGGGAGAAGGCCGACTGACTGCCAGCATGTCTGGCAGACACCATCCATTCCCCAAACCTGGAGATGATCCTGCACGGGAGACACTTTGACACTCTCTACCGCATACACGGTGGATTCAGCACTGCTTCGGCCAACAAACCCATCTGTGGAACTCATTATTAGCTATTCATTGCTAAAGACTCAAGCAAGGCCCTCAACGCAGAGATATTTTCAAAGTTGCCTACATATGATATCATTATTCCACCAGATCATTCTGTAGCTCTTTATTTTCTGAACTCATTCTTTTTCCTTCTTTAGATGGTAATGAGTAAATATGGATAATAGCAAAAATATGCTTACTGTATTTATGAAGTTAAAGAAACATTAAAATGTAAATTATGTATAACTACAACTACATATATAATGCCTGGAAACCTTTCCACAGCATCCAGAAGTGCTGAGCATTTTTTTGCATCAGCATTTCTTAAAAGAGCCCATAAGAGCTCTAACATTGTAGATATCCTCTCCATCGTCATTGGATAAAGAGAATCCATAAGCCCCTCATTGTTTGCAGTTTGACCAGGTGCTTGGCACGTAAAACCCACATTCATCTGCCAAAAACTGCTGGCTCGCGTACAAGACTGCAAACATCTCTTGCTCACTGCTCTGAAATGATTTTTTTCAGAGTCAGTGTGGTCAGAAGAACACAAAAATATATATTTAAATGAAAGGAAATTAATAAAATGTGTGTTGTATATGTACTTGTATCTAAACTATGGATATCACATAACTGTTGTATAAAAATGAAACCTTTATCTTTAATTAGCCTTTTATTTATCTTTTATTATAATCTTTTATTTTCCAGCTCCAATTAATGAAATGCATACTATCACACATAAATCAAACTAATCATACATGCCATATTTTTTCATGTTCCTATTTGAGCAAAATTTACCATCTACCAGATATCTTCCTGAAATGTAGTCTTTTGTGCTGCCTTGTGATGATGAATATGAACTTGAGGGTAACCTGTTCCTTACAAAAAACAGAATTCAATTAATATTTAATTTGTCTGCAAATTAAATTATTGAGGAAACATGAGGGCTTTTCATAATTTCTCTGCAAGTTTTTATGAGATTAATTTGGGTGTTTTCATCAAAGACAACTTTACACCAAAGCAGCTACATCCCCTCCCCTTTCTAGTTTTGGCTGCACTTCCCTTTCAAAATGATTGATTCATGAATGGATGACTGCACAGGCCTGGTGTGTAATTCACTATGTCTTTCATGTTGCTAACACAATCTGGTCTTAAAGATCTCAACATTTTGCTCACTTATCCTTTTCCATATCCCATTTCACCACAATAGATAAGGGGTTTTGAAATTAAATTAGACTGTAGAAAACATGATAATGATACAAATCCTACAAAAACTCACAGTAGTTTACTTTAGTCCTGCTCCTCTTCCTTATTACCGATGCAAGAGCCAAATTCTAATGATGTTGACCTTCTTGCAAAAGAATTCTCCCTAGCTTTCAAAATCACCTTTTCATCTGCTAGTCTAAAATTGCAAGCAATTGACAGTTTCATATGTTAGTTCTTTAACTAGAAATATGGCTTTATTGTTATAATTTACTGCAAGGTCTGCTTAATGAAAAGTCACATCATGTGTAGTCACATGTGTTCAGAAGGCTTGCTGCCCTTTGATCCAAATGCTGCTTCTCTAGCAAACTCACTGTCAAGTTATTAGTTATTGTCAGAAATGCAAAAAGAAAAGCAATTTTCTTACAGTAATTTAACACCTTTAAATTCTCAATAATTGGTTATTGCTTTATTGACAGTGATTTATTCCATAGGGTTTCAAAGTGAATGGAATCCTGTGAGCAGCAGAAAGCAATGCAACTTATATATGATGAAACACAATACATACTAAAGTACAACCACTTGAGCCAGAAATGAGAGACATAACAAAAGTAAGTAAATCTTTAAGGGATTGTAAAGTGCTTATTAAAAAGTATTTGACTTGTTAGAATACATGTCCTGCTGTTTCACATTCTGAGAAAGCTTTGGTTGGCTATTTTGGTGCATTTCAGTCATCCTAATATTTCACATGCTCAAACACCCTGCAATGAATTTAACCCCAACAATCTAAGATTCGGGTCCTAGCCTTATCTGGCCATTCAATTCTAGGGGTCTTCTTCGCAAAGAACCTACAAGCTTCTAGAAAGAGTATAACGGTGGGACAGACATTCTGCAGGTGAAATGATGCTCCCCGTTCATTTGTATGACAGCACATGTAGACATTTTGCAGAAGATTTTGGGAAGGTGAGTGGCCTGAATTAGCGAGAGGAGAGGAGTAGACCGCTCGGCTATACTTCATACATTTTTTCAAGCAGCCAAAGCAGGCATTAACCAATCAGATGAATAGTGTGTCTGCTTTATTAAGTTTGATCACAAACTTAATCACTGTCATTTGTTCATCTTGATGGAATGGAGAAGAGCAGAGCAACAGCAATGATCCTCTTCCTGCAATCCGTGGCGTAGCAATGAATGCATCTGTATTTTCTGAATTTACAACTAGGGTCTTATCAGTGGTGTTATGTAGAACCTGCTACACTGACAATCATTCTCAACAAATGAAAATGATTTACAGAAAAACATTACTTGCATGCATTTATAGTCAATCAGCATTTATTTTGTAGGGAATCCTTCTATGAAAGCAAAATCTGCATCCATTACAAAAATGGCCACTTCAACGCCCACGAGGAGGACAATATTTTGAAGCATATTTGCCAAGCATCAGGGGCTTTGTAAATGGACATTCACCATAAGAGGATTTAAATTACTGGGAGGAAAAAATATTCATCTTATCAATGCTGACTTTTCAAAAGAGTTAACATTATTATCTCATGAAATGTAGACACTGCTATCTCAATAACTTTGCTGCTCTATCAAGAATTATCAAAAATGTGAATTATATAAAAATCTTCAAGAGATTCTGAATCCCTCCTTCTATTTTCCTTTACTTGATTTGAAATGAAAAATGACTTATTTTTTTCTCATTAAATAGACAGTGGCATAAATCATTGTAAGGAATACATCACTGAACCTGGACTGTTGTTAAGGGTCAAACAGTATCCAAATGTACGACACGGGTTGAAACTACCCAGTGCTCTGCAAATCAGCTGGGCACAAAATACCCTTCTGTTCCCACTGTCACCTCCTGGTACCTTCACGCTTTGTGGATATATCTGGGAGGGAGGGGGAGGCAGGGGAGAGGCAGAAACCAGGGGCTGAGGCCGAGGAGCATGGATAAATTAGCCAAACCACTTAGGTGATTTCAACTAAAATTAGCAGTGCTGCCTGTGGGCTCCATCAATTTTGAACTTGCTCAAACTCTGACAAGCATGGGGGAACTTTTTCCCCCTGGCCCCGGTATCTAGGAGCTCCCTCTGTCTGCCTCTCTCTCTTTCCTCCTTACACCCTATCCTCTGCTTTCCCTCTACATTTCACCATAGAGAGCTCCAATTAGGGCTCTCAGCCACTTTGCATGTCCACTACAGCACATGAGATTTCTAGAGATTCCCTTTCTTTATCTCTCACCTCCTTGCCTTGATGTAGCAAGTACCTGAGCAATATTCAAACGAAGAACATTTTCCAGGGTCCATTGCTATAATATTAACTGAGCAGAAAAAAGTAGATGGTTGAGTAACATTATTGCTACAAAACTGCACTGTGATTTATTTCCAACACTCAAACTGAGCATACAACACCATGTTCACAGGTGCTCATGGTGTCTGTTGACACACAATGATCTGGTAGCCCAGAAACCACATGATCTCAATAGGGTGGAACACAATGGGCTGGAATCTCAAAGGACTCCTTCGACAAAGTTGTAATACAAATATTGGCAATGCAGCAACATAGATTTCATTTAATCTTTTTCCTACATACATATCTGTCTGATAATGTAGAACAATGGAAATATAGCGAGAATAATATACCAATAATTTCTTAGATTGAATTGAACATTTTGTCTGCCACATGCAGAATGAATAGACAATTTCCTTCATAATCTAATGACATATGGGCAACATTTATCTACACCTGGTTCCTCCTGGCACCATTTTTTCTCCCCTAACCAAATGGCCAAATTGCCTGTCTACCTCAACTGACAGGTGGCCACCCTGCACTGAAAAATTTAAATCACATTTTATGGTTAGTGAGTGTCAATTGTCTCTCTGGACAGCAATTCCAAAGGTGCTGCAATGCCACATGCTGTCTTTGACACAACAATTAACGAGAAGATAAGCTCACACACACAGTATTCCTGAATCATTTAATGAACAATAGAAGCAAGAACTCTATTAAGCCACAAAATAACTTCGTTTGGGGAACATTTCTGTATCCACATATGTTTATGAAATCAACAAGACTAATTTTGAGGTGATTTTTATTACCATAATTAATTGCTCACAGTAGTTCAAGCTGCAGGGTGAACAGTGCTTTTCATTGCTAATCAGACAGCAACTCATCAGCACCCAGACAGCATACATACTGAAATAGAGCACAGGAGCATGGAAAACCAAACATACGCGTATGGACACACATAAAAACAAAAACAAAACAACAATGGTTAAAAGGATGCTGCAGCGACTCACTAAGACAGTCAATCAGACATGCAAACATGCTTAAAATAGTGACGGTTCAAATTTGCTGCTTGAGTGACTAACCAAGACCACAGAGCCTGGACAGATGAAGACAAAGACATTTCACAGGAGGAAATGCATGGCTCCAACCAGCCAAGCAGACTAAATTGACCTATTCCTTAATCGCTTTTAATGAAGACAATGTGAGCCCTGAGTGCCACTGAGACCTCGAGCACTGGCGCTGCCTGCGCACACTGCCGCAAACTGGTTGCCACACAAATGAAACAAAGCAGAGCTGCTGATTTTTAATTCTAAATTGTGAATTTCAAATCATCTCTCCCAGAGACTACCTTTCCCCCAGCAGACATTCTCTAATTTGTCCAATTAATGGGAATAGTGTTCCAATTAAAATGTCATATCCAAATGAATTTAATTTGAGATGAAAACTGCCTGACTTTGGTTGGTGAGACATTTTTAACAATCAGCGGAAATGAGCAAAGCTTATATTAACATCCAACTATTTTTTTTCTTACCGTAAGATCACGTTCAGAAATATAAATAGCCGTTGTCTTGGCTAACTTAATTTATTGACATGTTATGTTGTCATTAGTTTGGCTGTGTAATTAGCAGTAAACATTACAGAGATCAACACAGTATGCATTCTTGTGGGAGCAGGATATTTGGATCTGACTGGCTCTTGTGTCCATTCATCCCCAGACCTGTGTGATGATGAGAGTCTATGTTTTGTCAGCTCCCACCAAGAGGCAGCTTAGGGATACCACTGAGACAGGGAGGTCAAATCAAATTAAAACCTTTTGATCACTCCACTGTACAACATCACAGCCGGCTGCCTCTTTCTAGCTATTATGTAACTCCTAACATCTGTTACTTCCTCACAGTCTTTATGTCCGGCCTAAGAGCTGCAACATTATGCAATGGGTTAGAAGAAGAGCTTAAATCTACATGAAGACAGAGCAGAGCACCTGCATGGCTCAGACAGACATGCAGTATGGGAATCTGTTTGACCATATAACAACCAAATAAAATAACACAAGGATAAAGGGTGTAGCATGCGAATTGGATGACTTTTTCGATCTCCCAGGTGAAATAACTCTTAGTTGCTCAAATGTTAAATGAATTCATTTAGCTTCAACCTCCATTTTCTGCTGGGCCAGGACTGGTAAAAATGTATGCAGACAAATGTTCTCATCTCTTTTGGGAATGACTAGCGGAGGACATTTCCCTGGGAATATGCGAACATTCTTTCTTCGGCATAACAGTTCCTGCAAACCTATTGTTTTGAGTTGACAAGGTGCTCCATGGAAGCACGTCGGCTCTTATATCAAATTCGCCATTCTGACCTTCGCCCTAGTTTCAAGTGGGGGAAAAAAGAGCGCACGTGAAAGAGAGAGTGGGAGAGGGAGAGGGAGAGTGAAGACAGGAGAAGTTACAGAGAGGAGATTTCCAAGGACAATTCCAACTTCCTAATGGAGTCTCCAGAAGCTGGAGACTGGTATGCCAGTAAAGAGGAGGGCAACAGGAACAACGGCTCCCTCTGGGGTTAAAAGCCTCTTAGTCTAACTTTGGTCAGGCCAGTGGTCAAGGGTACCAGCAAGATAACTAACTGGATATCTGGTAGGACAACTGACCCATCTACTGAAGTTAGGATGAAGTTACAAGAAATCCATATCTAGCTGTTGAATATTGCTCCTTTCTTTAGGAAAAACTGGCTTCACACTCTACATATCCAAGACTGAAGTTGGTTTTCTTTCTCCTTAGATGTTCATGTCATCCCTCTTGAGTTTGCATATAAATCTGACCTATAGAAGATTAATAGCCCTCGAAAAGTATGCAAACTGTCAAGGGGGGCTGATTTAAAACACAGCTGCATATTTTGTTATTAGAGACCTCACTATTCTAAGTTATGTTAAGAAAACATGTCGTAAAGATTGCTGCTGAAGTCACTTTCTTGTATAAAATAATGAATGAGCCAGATAGAATTCTTTCTGCTTTCTTCTATGACATCATAATGCTATTTGGCAAGATATCACATGCACTGATAAGGAATCAAATTTACAAGAGCTTGTCACCATTATTGTAAGGCAATCTTAGTGAGTTCTGCCAGACTAAATAACTACCTTCCAAACATCCATACACCTTCATCATTAAAACGTGTGTCCAATGCTGTATTTTGCGATTCTATTTCTATATCCACTCGTGCCCTTTACACAGAAGTTATGGACATTCTACACTCTATCACAGACGATACAAAAAAGTCAAAAGACTGTTATACTGTTACAAATCTCTTTTGTTACTTCCAGCCTGAAAAAGTGCTGGAAGTATTGCTATTGCACTGCTTTCCCCATATGCTTCCAGACATCATGAAAAGCCTATTTTTACTTTTTATTGGTAAATCATCAACTTTTATTTGAAAGTAAAACAAATGACAGACGTTTCAGCCCCTTGGCGGACCGTCGTGTGGGCAGGACAGCAAAGCCAGGCAGCCTGACGAATGCCCAGCCAAGCCAAGCTGGAGGGAAGTAAAAGACACTCCTCCTCAAACAGGCCCGTCAGCTTTCAAAAAAGCAGCCATTAGCGAGTGCTCATCAAGCGGGAGCAGGGGCCCGTCCATTCCCCCAGCGGAGCGGAGCAAACGGCAGGCCACAATGCCTCTGTGGGAGGAAGGAGGCGGAGGACTACAGAGATGAGCCCTGGACCCAGTGGTGTTTCTGAGCAGAGTCAAGCCGCACGTCCCAGGCACACTCAATTCCCAGCCCAACTGTCACTGCTGGCACTCAGCTCAGCCCCTTCAAGCACATAATCTGTGCTCATATGGCTGTTAAACACCACACACTCCGGTCCTTCACTCATCCCCTGCCATGGTATTGTTGTGTCTGCCGTCATTCTTTCTATTATTGAGCCATTAAAGGATTTGGATAGACAACCGTTTATCAGCATATGGTATCTTGATCAGCAACAAGGCATCTTCAGGACAATAGATTCTTTGCACATCTAGAAGGTGGTCAATTCTTCAGGATAATTCAGGAAATATCACTTCTCAATAGGTGCACATCAATAGTCTGTTTTGGAGTATGACTATCTGAATCCTTTTGCTCATTGATGTCTGCATTGAGGAGATGTGTGCAGTATCGTTGGAAGCATGTGAGAGAGTTGATTGAGATTCTTTCAAGTTAGAGGGAGAATCATTGCATTAATCTCAGTGAACATGGAGGGGTCGAAGGCGGCACTCTGCCATGCTGGAGATTCCCACTGACGCCCATCTCTCCTGATGACAGAGCGATAATGTCACATGGGCCCAGGTGAGCGAAAAATGGCAGCCTGCTTGATGCCCAGCCGGCTGCTTTAATTGGCTAAAACAAAGTAATTTGAGAGCAGTATGGGGGGCATGAGGGGGTAAATGATGGGACAGAAGGTCATTGCCTCTCTTTTACTCTGCTGTGTGCCATCCACCAACACTCCCAGCATGCTCTACAGTTAATATTGAGATCTATTATACACTAGCCTTTCACCATCTGCTTTACACACTGAGAAACTGTGCTACACTCCTTGTTATTGAATTTAAAAAAAGCAAAATTATTTTATTATATATCCAATTGACGATATAGCAGTATGGTTTAATACTTGGGATCATAAGACATTATGATGTTAAAGCAACAAAAGAGCTTCTAACGAGCAAAGGCCAGAGTCATATTAAACTGATCTTTGTGTCCATATGACAAAGAGCAGGGTACAATAATGCATGATGGCAATATAGAGAGTATTATTTTAATTTAATTTTAATTTCAAATTATACACCTATACTACAGGCTTATTTGTCTGACCACCTCAGGAATGGAGGTCATCAGAAGGAATGAAATGTTGGGAACATTAGATTAAAAGTTTAATTTCTGAACTAAAGCATATTCAGAATATGAAATATGAGACATGCTAGGTACATTGTAATTCGCATAATGCATTTGTTAAACAATGAAATTCCCAAAATTATACACTGTTGGATACATTTTATGCCCCTAATGCCCATCCATACTGTTCAGAACCCTCAATCAGAGAAACTGCTAGATGAAAAAAAAGTAAATAATTGTCAATAATTGTCAATAATTGTCATTGGTAAAATGTATCAAGGCTTCCACAACAGAAAAATACTGGATAAAACAACAGGTCATAACAAAAGGTCTTGTATTTTCTAGTGTATAACCACGTTCATATGCAGGCCTGTGTCAACGGAGTACATATCATTATTACTATCATTACACACTGTGTGTATGTGTGTGTGTGTGTGTGTGCGCACAAGCCCAGAAATGTGTGTACTCAAGCGTGTGTGTGTGTGTGTGTGGGCACGTATTCATGCGTGCAGGTACATGTGTGTGCATGCGTGTCTGTGTGCGTGTGCTTGTTTGAGTGTGTTGAGATACATGATGCACCTGTGTTGAACAAATGACCCCCATGCCTGTGTGGGTTTCTCCCAGGTGTGGCTGATGCATGGATCATGTGGTGCAGAGTGCTCGGGGCAACATTGGCGCAATCGTCCTGGGATCATCTCTGAATGTGGCCCTGAATTTGCATTGAGTGGTGGAAAGGTTCACCTCCTCAACACAGTCTACTATGCATCTGAAGTGCAGAGGAGGTGCATGCTAGACTAACCCCCTGCAGGCAGAATCAGGTGTTATCTGTCTGACTAGGGACACCACCATCAATCTCTCCTGTCCACTTTCCTTTGCCCAGAATCAAATCAGCACAGGGAAATACATCTGTGCTGACGATGTAGAGACAAGATATGCAATCTACTACATCAGACTCATGCCGTGTTTGCCTGATGTTTAGATTCAACTACATATTGCTGATAATGTATTTGCCACTGTATGCAACTGGCATAGCCACAAAATTGTCAAAGAATATTAATATAAAATGAGATATTGCCATTCTAACTTCCTCTTACAGATGCATTAATTCCTCAACTTTTGCACACATAATAGTGTTACATTGCCAAGAGGAACTATGAGCAGCTATATTCCTGGTGTTACAAGTAAACTAATAGCTTTTATGCATCAAAACATAAATGCATAGTACAGAGTAGTACAGTCCTCATTAAAGTTACAACAGTGACCTTCTTTTCACAGAAGATTCAGGTGAAAGTTTGATTTTAACCCTTTTAGATCTTGCAGGATTTGTCACTGTAAACTGACTAGAATTGTAATTCTGGGTTGGCATCAAAGACATAGCACATAAAGTCATTGGTTCAGCTCATACCTCTCACCTAAAACATTCCCAGTCACTATAGAAAATTCCTCTTCATCATCAACACACATTACCTGTGGAGTTCCTCAAGGTTCAATTTTAGGCCCCATCCTATTTTCCATTTACATGCTCAGACTTGCTTATGTCATCCGTAAACAAATTATTTTCTTCTGCTGCTACGCCTTACATTGCTACATTGCTAAAATCAAACCCTGAAAAACAGTGGCTCAAACCACCTAGCAACAGTGCTATCAGGTGCCAAATCAAAATCCACATTTTCTGCAAATCAGGAGTAGTTCCACGGTGTCCTGTTGCTCAGGTGCATTATTCTATGTAACAGTGTAACTATGTAACTACGTCCTAGGATCTAATCTGACCTATGGCACCTTTGATGCTGGTGATCCCCCTCTCTCTTTACTGTCTTGTTTCACTGTAAACTGTCCAAATCAGACATGGCATGAAAATAGCTTTATTTTCCCCCCAAACACATTTGAATTGTTTCATAATGAACTAGGAACTAGGTCAGCCAATGTGAAACCAGCTGCCAGAAATTTGGGAGTAATTTTTGATGCCAATTTTAATGAACAGGTAAAGAGAGTGATGAAGTCTTGAGAACAGATTTTTATCATTTAGTAACCCGGAAAAAGTAATTCATGCTTTTATCTAGACTATTGTAACTGTCTTTATTTTGGCATCATTCAAAAGTCTATTCACACCTTCAGCTTGATCAAAGTACAGTAGTTAGGATTTTAACTAGTACAAACAGATGAAATCACATCATTCCAATTCTGGCATCTTTTCATTGGCAATTGATTTTAAGATCACTTTTAAAACACAGTTAGGTTTGGCCCCAAACTATATTGCAGACCTTTAAGTCCACTTTGAGCCAGCATGCAGCTTCAGATCCTCCCAAAGTCTATGTTTGAAACTAAAGATGAATGGGCATTTACCATCAAGACCCCTATGCTATGGCACGACCTGCCTCAGGAGCTTAAGCTAGCAGAATCAGTATCTTTTAAATCACTTAAAACCTTTTTATTGACCTGCTTTTATGTTTTTGAAACATTTTTATTTTATTTACACTGTACAACAAAAAATCAAAAATCAAAAATGAGCATGCTTCCTTTTAATTAATCTGTAAAACAAGGCTTTACTGCTTACTATGCCTTAGGCCACTAGGCGGCAGGGAGTTAAAAAGGAGACAACAGCACAGCGAGAGTGAAAGTGAACAGAGAGATGCAGTGGAGAGCAGGAGGGGCGGAGGTAAGTGAAAAACCTCTGTTGACACCTGGTCTGTCTGATAATCTGATCTGTGTATGATGGCTCAGAGTTTGAAAGGCACTTTGTCCAATTAGAAGAGTGCAGCAAATTTCCACCTGCCCCTGACAGAGATGAAGTGGCTCTTTCAGAAGACATTGTGGCAGTGAGCCAGCTAAGAGAGCCCAAACACTGCTAGTGGAGCAAGCAGAAATTAATGAGCATCACAAGCCACACTCGTTTAACACAAGATGACATAGAATGAATATTCCCTCAGTTTAAGACTGTCTATGGTAGTTTATGGAAGAGAGTAAGGTGAAGGAAGTTTTGTGTTAACTGTTAACATGTGATAAGAACACGCTTCTGAGGTTAATGTTTCTGAAAGACTGAAATTTTGTTGTTGTTTGTCCACTTCATTTTTTAAACCAAACTGCATCTGAACTACGATGGTACATTCATAATTTGTAAGAGACCATGACCTATGGCTATGGAATTGACAGCATTAGGTTTTACAAGGCAGACAAATTAACCACTCGGCATGGCTAAGACCACCCAACAGAAAGACCACTTACAAATAGAAACACCTCCTATTATTGTATGTTAATACAATTTGAATGCAACAGTAATTTGCAATGTAATTATTATGCATTTGTTATTCATTCTGATGTATATTAAATTCTCCTCAGTTTATAGTACAATGTATGAGGAAACGACAGCAACCAAAGCCTTCTATCTTCCTATTTCTGTATGTCTATTTCTGTCTGTCACATAAAAATAGGCTTTTAACAACCCAGCATGGCGTTAATTATTGCTCCTTAAGTACTACATTAGTAAAATAAAGTAGCAAATATTGATTGATAAGACAGATTATTTGTCAGTGAATGAGAGCATGATTCGTGTTCCATACATGGTGAAGAGTGACTCTAACTTTCAATCACTGCCAGAGAGCAGCACAGCAGCATTGATTGAGCCCCATTGTGGCACACTCTCTGTCTTGATATGCGTCCTACAGCAATCAATCCACACACACGAGATACGAGAGATCAAATATTCATTAGCAACTTATTCAGATTCAAAATCTGTTTTTTGAAAATAACAATGGGATAGACTAGTCTGTGACAGTCTGTGACAGTCTTTGACAGTCTTTGCAGATTACAATGATTGTATTACATATGAAGTACGGCCAATCGTGATCACATTTTACAGCATCAGTTTGAGTTGTGTTCATTATTGTTGTTGAGGAGCTAGATTATTTAACAAAGATTACAGTGTTATGGATAATCACAACGAGACGAGATGTTGGGCTATGAAACACATTCAAATGGCCTCTTCAGTTTCATAAATACTCAAGCAAAGATGCTGTATTCACACGTGTTTATAATGTCCAATCTCATGTATTATGGGCAAACATGAAGGTCAGTAAAGACCTATGTCCTTGGAAAATACACCCTTGACTAGTGTAAGATATTTAAATAAGAACAAGCTAATAGTTTCACACGGTATGATTCAACATGATTAATACTTATGGGTATTGTTTAACCACTCCAGTCCATTGGCCCTCTGTAATTGGCAAAAAAAACTGAGAGATGGGCTCCTATGTTAATAATTAGTTGGTTCTGCACTCTAAAAAATTCTGTCCAACCTCACCAGATTTTAATCAAAGGCTGAAAATAGTAGCTGATTGTAATCGGCACTCAGAAGTCACCAGGGGTGTTTGAAGAGCCCGTCAAGCCTGAGAGTGGAGCTAATTCGATTAAGTGGCGGCAGTACCTGGAGGGGACGGATCTGTATCTCTCCCTTTTTTATTTATGAGATTAAGTCGCGCTTGTTACTCCAATATAAATAATCAAGCCAATAGAAATGACACTGATTTTCAAGTTGTCTTATCTTTCATTTCTCCAAAAGTTTTTGTTTTTCAGGTGACAGAACCAACTTTGTTGAGTAATACTCTTATTGAAGTATTGATGC
Organism: Gephyroberyx darwinii; assembly: GCA_900660455.1. Classification (NCBI taxonomy): domain Eukaryota; kingdom Metazoa; phylum Chordata; class Actinopteri; order Trachichthyiformes; family Trachichthyidae; genus Gephyroberyx; species Gephyroberyx darwinii. The sequence goes on along the minus strand of CABFOQ010002098.1, from coordinate 74,488 downwards.
AGCAGAAATGGAAACGAAGGAAATGATATGCATCCTTAATAAGGTTAATACCTTAACCCATGTGACAGAACCAAAGGAACTTCAAAGTATATACTGTAGCTCCTGCTACATGTAGTCTTCATTATAATTGTGGATTCTTGTACATTAAACACAGTGTCAAGTCCAGGCATGCTGCAGAGACTCACAAAAAGAAGCTAATTACACAAATCCTCTAAACAGGTTGGTTTGGACCAAGTTAAATAAAGCTTCAGCAATAAACTATTCCTTCTACACCTTCTTTACCCAGTGGTATTTTAGCCATGTTTAATAACTTGTAAAGACATATGTACAAATATTATTGCACAGTATTTACACCAACATAACTGCATAGGGGAAGACACGTGGCTTCCTCTGTCTCTCTACTGTGCCTTAGCCATGTAGCTACTCATACACCCTAAACAAGGGACAAAAATGCAAGCATTTCCATCTTTGTTCAGATGTCACAGCCATCCAACACTCAACATACAACACACAGTCCTTAACGCAGGGCTGCCGGGAGAGCCGTTTAACCTACAGTAAGCAAGATGAATAACAGCTAAGGGACTCTTGAGGTGTGTTGTTCAAATGCCATAGATTTTACACTGTTACCTCTTGCTGTTTTAAAGCGCGCACATGTGGGTAATGTCTGGGAGAGCCTCTGTGACTGGGAGACCTTCAGAGCTTTTTGTCTCAGTGTTGTGCAACCTGCACTAAGAGTCAGACTTGAATGGCTTTAGGTTCACATAACTTCAATGGGAAACAGCTTGTATGTATCCAGGCGTAGGAATGATGGTTTGACTGTTATGACTGGTCGAAGGTTTTGACGCGTTCCCAGTTGAGTGCTGGAAATTTCCGGCCTGAGGAGCTTACCTACCTGGTCAGGAGCTTTGCTTTCTCCAGACTGGTGGAGCTGTGAAAGGCTTGGCCCTAGATGTAACACAAGAATTCCTCTGAGTGATCCTTTAGACCCCTCTCACCACCTCTCTCCCTCTAGGCCTCTTCTGAGGGGCCTATTTCATATCAGAGCAGCACAGAGCCAAGCTACTCTACAGCAGCAGTACTTAGGTCACAGTGTACCGCATTAAATTTAGACTCCTTTAACACCCTCCAATAATGCATCTGGAGTATTACCGGTCATTACTATTCAGACTTTTCTATCTAAGATACAAACTTCTGTAAATGGGCCATAGATCTGAGCCATCATTCACCACTGGAGATTTCACATCAAATCTGGTGCCTGTCACCAGCCGAAACTTCCTCGCCAGCCCCAGTTGAGCCACTGGTGATTCAAACTCCAAAATAAACTGTCCCACAAGAATAAAACTTTCAGATTTGGTCTAGGTTACACTTGGTGTCTCTAAACTTTTCTAATTAATACAGCCAATCAGGCCTTACCCTGCATTGACTATATATATAGTCAATGAACCCAATGAAGAGGAAAATACATTTTACAAATTACCAACTAAATGCAGCTACACCGCAATAATTCTTCGGCTTTGACTCCATACTTGCAATAGTGTAACGTTTAGTCTACTGTCATACAGGATGTCTTGTCTGTATGTGAGGTCCCGTTTTGTTCTGCACCTAGATTGCAGTGTGTAACTGTCTTGCAATATGCCAGCACCAATTAACCTAGTCACAATCCTTGCGCACCAGTTGTACTTGGAGAATAAAAGTAATTCTGATTCTTATTAAAATGGATTCAAATAACTCGAACATTGTTAGATTGAGATTTCTGTATCATGATTGTGAGTGCTATAGTTGATGAAAACATATATATTTAGAAAAACATTGGCAATAATAATACATATGGATTTCAGTCATGTGAACTTTGAAGCTATAGGCCCAGATGTTTAGGCTTAATGATAATCCTGGGTCAAGTGTTGAACTCGTTTTCAAAAGCATTCCTGGTACACATAATCGGAAGACAGTTTTCACCAACAGTGTGTCTGCAAAGTAGCTTGCTACAATAAAATCCACAGGGGTCCTTTCATGCAGGTTCCCTGGTACCAAATACAGCACACGTTGCAACATAACCACATAACCATAGGTTCTTGTATTATTACTTGCAATCCTTTAATATGACAGAAAAGTACAAGGAGATGCTAAAAATGATTTTAAAAGAATCTTAAACTGTACGGTAGCTATCATCTATAAAGTACCTAAAAATATATGTACTTACTTTCTGAGCAATTACAGTAGTAGCAATGCAAAGAAAATGGTTTAGCATCAGAATAAAAAAATAAACTCAACATCATATTTCATTATTTTTATTTAACCTTAGGCATATAGAGATATAAAGCACTGGGCTCTCTTTCAGACAGGGTAATAATGTTGGGAAATGGAGAAACTGGGGTTCTATGTGACAAACGGGGCTCTACATGCATGCACCCATTTTACATTGAAAATCTGGACAGACAGACAGACAGACAGACACCTACAAGACAAAGTCCCAATCAGTGCTCATTTAACTACTAATTATTGTAGCCTTGTCTCATCTTGACACTCATAGGTTCATGCTCATTACTTAAGCCTGGCTCAAAAGAGGGATTCGACCTATGATGCACAGAAGAACATTTTAAAAGTTTAATGCCGAAGTCTAAACTAATAGCAGATGCCACCGTCTATGCAACAGCTTGGTGTGTGTGTGTGTGTGAGTGCTTATTCAATGAGGTACTGGTCATCTCCTTCAGTTTAAATGATGATTTTGATTTTGTAGACAATTGAACACACGAGAACAGAATGCATGGGTATGTGAGTATTCACCAAAGGATATGTGAATAGGTCAAATACTGAGTATTGACTTTCAATAGGCTAATTGTAGCCAGTACGTTTAACAATGTAACTCCTAGCCCTTGAGCTAACACACAACATACGGCTGTCTGACAGGTATCAACAAGAGAGTTTGTGACATTATCACCTCACCCACATCTAACAATTGAAAATAATGGAGCGATAAAAAGCCATTATGATGTCATAGGCAGACTGCCAGGGAGAAAGAGATACCTAATGGAGTTCCTCTCCCGGATCTGTCCAGGCTGAGAGCACGGCTAAGCCTATACCTGTATCCTCATGCTCTCCAGCGGACAGGGGACCCTAATTCGTTGAATTTGAGAATGCCACAGCCTCACTAATGTTGCTGTCCACTTGAGTGCTGTGTGAGCCCCATGCCAACTCCAGGCTTTCTGAGATTTTGTGTAAAACCTTTTTTTAAAAGCCTCTGCTTCCCTGCACCCTATCCGTCTTCTGTCAGCAACAGCTAAATACATATTGCCACTCCAGCCGACAGCTCTCATTCCACTCTCCACAAATAGAACTGTTTGATGAAAGTCACGTTTTGTGTTCATGAAGAGAGAACCAAGTAGTTTTATACTATGGCTTTTTTAATGTGGATTAGCTACTACTCAGCTACCAAAACTGCAGTTCCAGGCATGGTTTGTTGTCCGCTACGCAACAAGTAACAATTTACAACAATTGGCTAGATTGTTTTTCTATAGAAAATAGTAACAAAACTAGTGCTGGAAAAATCGACTAAATAACTAATATTATAGCATGGTAAGTTGAAAGCTGTTTGGTATATTTAGTGTGGAAAGATCAGAGGAGCGATAATCTAGATATTATATTGAGGCAGACTGATAAACCAAATGTACTGTAATATTCTCCACTGCAGGAAACCACGCTGCACTTCACCAGGTGACAGCTTTCACAATGTACCCACACAATGAAAACAACATAATGTTATCTGCCATGCTTGCTGATACACTATTAGAGCTGTTTGCCTCATACGGCCAGCCATCAGTTCCACCACTGTCTCCCTATTGTGGGAAAATGATGTTCAGGTGACTCGTTAGACACTGTACATGAGTATAACAAGCATTAATAAAGCCACAGCATAAGAAGCACCAGGACAACAGACTAGTGTGGTCAAACTCATATCCGTAACATAGCCTATTCAGATCTTCATCATCCAATGCAGTCTACTAGTACAGTACAACACACACACACACACACACACACACACACAAAGGTTAACAGAGAGGATCAGGGACACCACGGCTCTTATCAGATCTGCGGCTTCCCAGTGCAGTTGTGAGGTTTCAGCCAAGCCTCTGCAGAGACCATCAACTTACATAACCAAGCCATTAATATTGATTGTTTCCAAATTTGCGAACTGAGGGATCTTGCAATATGAAAATAGCACCCTTTCTTCTTTCCAGTAATGATATCCACAACCCTCCAAGGCCTGTTCTCTGACCCACTCAAGTCTTACAGCAGAGCTTCTGCTGAAGTAAGCCCTTTCTACTTAAAAGGTATTAGCACTCAGGGTTAAAACAGTAAATGCTCTGCATGCAGGATAAGAAATGTGCATCCTCAGAAAGTCTAATGCAGCTGGTGTAAAGAAGGAAACTGTACTTGAGTAAGTCGTCTGCTGTATTTCAGATGTTGGTTTCAGTGGCTATCCTAAATAAGTCTGAAAGAGTCTGAACATAGCACTGTAATCCTAAAAATGCCTTACAAGTTTGGAGCTCAACCATGAGTCATAAACCGTTTTATTGTTTTGTTTTTTGATCCTACACTGGACTGTGGCACCACAATAAACCAATGGCAATTACTTCTTAATAGAACACATGTACTTTTGGATGAACACTTCATTAAATAAAATTAAGATTAAATTAAGTCAACATTTCTTTATTTCATCGCTTTCCTTTTGCTCTCCTGCACAGTGGGCCTTATTACTGAATATTTTCAACACTATTGAATTTCTAAATATGCTAAGTTGTGAGACCAATTATATTCTAAACATATTCCAACATATGTTCATGAACACGAGGCGACAGACCACAACACGCTGCAATTACGACGTGAGCCTGTGAGGCCATATGTCAAAGTTACAGATAGCAACTTAAGGACTTAATGATTCTGAAGATAAAATTTTAAAAAAACAACTTGACTGCCTGTTGCTTTAGATACTTATTTATATTAAGATCTGGAGTACAATACTAAGTGGTATGATAGCCTATGATGCACACTATGATTTGAATCCTATAATAAAATGTGGGAGAATGTATTATCGTGTTATAATGTCATAAATATTCACACACAACACCTGTGAAGTTCTCCAAACTTTTCTTCAGGATCACACTACACCTTCTATTGTTCGTACTGATAGTAAGAGGGGCGAAATGAATGCAAAAAGAGAGGTTACAGTGCAGGGAAACTCCTTTAGAGCTACAGAGGTTGTCCCACTGAACATGTTTTTTCACCCATTCAGCATTACATAACAGACCAAAGGCGTTCTTTTTCCTGTCTCTCTTTCCCAGACGCACTTTAATCCTGTGCATAAACGGGTGGGGTGAATATGGGTCAGCAGGTTAGGAGTGTCTCAAAGTCACACTTGTGAAAAAGAAATCAACCTATGAAGCCTCTAAACTACCTGTCTTTGTCCCGCTATTACATAAGTGCATGGGCTCTACCAACTTACAAAGTGAAATAGTGTCGCCTTAAGTGATATAAATACCCACTGAAGCACACTGATTTCTTTCTAATGATACAATCGCGAAGGGTACAGGGACTCGGTGAACTCCTGTGCAAAGTGAAAAGATCTGCGATGATTTCTGCTCTCAGTTGCGCGCCTCTGTTTATGGCTAAACCTGTTACATAACCAGCTTACATTCCACATTCACCATATCACACTCTAAATATACCCTTGCGCACAGGAGGAGTGCGCACACAAAACCCGCCGTGCAATGAATTCGTTGTCATAAGCTACAGTGTTCGCCTCACTATATTGTATACACCAACTCTGTTAGTAAGAATCAGCCGAGAAATCGCTATTTCTTTGAACTTGGATGAGCCCGGTTAGCCTGTACTGGAGGCAGTCTAGAGGGGGGTGTGGTTAAATACTGTCTGTACTGTACAACATGGACGGGACGTGGACAAATCATGTTAAAATGAACTAGTCTTCACCAGCAATGCACACTTTTGACGGGCTAATTGACCAAAAAAAGGCCTGTGGTTTTACCGTCTAATCATGTGCGTCTTGGAGGCAGTCGCAGATGCCGATGCCTTCATGTTTGCAACAGTATTTCAGAGCTGGTGCTTAACAAATTCCAGCTGCTGGGGCGTCTTTTGCACACAATAATAGCCTGTATCTATTAGCTGAATAGGTATAATTTCGGCCATAACACGTTTCATGTCGTATCGGCTATAGTAGAGGACACGTCCCTACAAAGGAGAAGGGGACTAATCGATAAACTACAGTTTCCAAAAGTTCACTTTTGACACTTGGAGAATAACGCGTTTGGGTACACAGGTTGGCCTGTCCTGGCGCTTAATAAAGCGTCCGTCTATCAATTTAACTTATTTGGTAATTGATCTATCTTAAATTCAGAGTGAATGTGACATCTGTGACCATATCAACCCTCTATGATTTGAGCTGTCAGTGGAGCCTCAACACCAGGGCAACACAGACAGAGGCACTATGGGCAAAACCCGCGATGGTACAAAAAAATACGACCCTGTGATTGATTGATTGATTGATTGCTTGATCGTAGACGATCTGCAGTTATTTAGAGGGAAGCGATTATTTGACACTCTGTTGGTAGAATGAATTCATTTTGAAGTTTGATCAAATTCCACGATCGATCAATATTTCTCATACAACAAAATGAGAAATATGGTCTGCTTACCTCTGTTGGTGCTTGAGCAGGTCTGCCTTCGTACCGGGGCTGGATGGTCCGCTTTCCGGAGCGTCTCCAGGTTTACCGGGGTTTCCCTGACCGGGGTAGCCGGCTCCGAGACGCTGTTGCCCGGGTCGCTCGCTGGATCTGGAGGGGACTCCATGTTGAATTTCAGCTTTACTGTTTAACTATCGCTAGTACTTAAAACTAATTCTATGCGATATGTGAGCTCCGAGACTACGTCTTGCTATCTATTTTAGAGTAGAAGTAAGAAATGAGAAATGCGAGTGTGTCTGGAGGTGGGTGTGTAGGTTTGATTGTCCACTAGCAGCGCTAGTGAGAGCTTCAGTCATGCAAACTGAAAAGGGAGAGGTTGTCAATAGCCGATGAATAGATGTAGGCCTAAAAGTAATCCATGCCGATCGACCCTGTGCACTTTTTAACGGGAATAACAGTATTTTGTTGCAGTCTAGTCTTGTCCAGCTGTTTTTCACGTCTATGCATCACCTTCCTTCGAATATGGGCAAAGATTTAAGTAACAGGAGCTGGGCTGCTATTGAATCTGAAACTGAACTGAACTGCCTAACATTGTAAACATACTTACTGGCTTGATGTGTTAGTTGCACAAAACATAAAAGCTTTACGTAGCATTGATTTGATACAAATAGAGTTAAAATTAATAAACATGCAAAGCCCAGCTGTCAGGCTAAATAGGTCTATGTTGTTTTAATCACAACTTGAAACACCATCTCTGGTCACAATTATCGTCATCGCCGTCATCAGCAGCAGCAGCAATATATTTGTTTCAAATTCACAGTCAAAAGCCATGGAGGCAAACATGAGAGGTGGTAGACTTATTTATGAGAAGACATTCCACCACATACAGACCATCTAGGTCTTTCCTCTTTGCTGCAGATAAATACTCTGGGCCATACAATCATGGTGGTAATGAAGACTGCAATTGACCGTTCATTATCTTAAGAATCCAAACAACAAGAATGAAAGGGCTCTTGTTTCCATTATCATCATCATCATCATCATCACCACCACCATGCTTGGGGGAGGAGCGGACAGCATTTTCCTCAGTCGTCTGCACGAGCAGGCGTGCAGCCCCGTGTCTTGGTTAGGGAGTAGTCTGTGATGTCCTCTCCGTCTCATAAAATTGCGAAATGAGACGATTGTCTTCGGAGAGCATATACGACCACATACTACAGTATCGTGCAAGATCTCAGACGACGCTCTGGCAGCCGTGCACTGCTTGTTGCAGAGCAATTACAAACACCATGCTTCCTGCATGTGATCAGCGGGCAGACTCCGAGGCGGAACCACGCCTCTTTAAAACGTTGCACGTGGACTTTGACATGGTCCTGGTCTTCAGTTCAGATCCAGAATACGCATTAATAAGTGAAAATAATAATAATAATCATCATCATCATCCCCAACGATAATTCACTAGGCCTAATCTGTTACTATAGTATTACTATATGGGCTTTTAGAGTGTCTGGAGTACTCTATAGTCACTCTAATATTCCTATAATATTTCTATAGGGATTCATAGTTCTGAAATGTAATAAAGGATTAGTATAGTTCTTTTCATAAGGGATGATTATCACCACCACCATCATCATCATTATCATAAGGTATTGCACTGAAAAAAATGATAGTGATTATCTTGTCTATTGAGTTTGATGGAAACCCGTATGCATGTCTTTAAGCATAAACATAAATATATTTGAAAATGTGCAGCATTGTTGCCCTTTTCAGTTGTTACACCCTTTTTCAAAGCTAATTTGCTATTTGTTTGCCCTTAGATGTGATAGGGGATGACATTTTACTGTTGCAAGAAATCGAGGCATTTCAATTCTAGTATTCTGCCATCTTACTGCTACTTCATTTTCTCAAAAAGGGATCGAGGTTGACACGCACAGTAGCATTTATCTATTGTTGTTTACCACAGAGGGAAATGCTGCTGAAAGAGTTCTGCCATATGATAGTTACACCAGTCTGACTGTTCACACTCCAAAAGGCTGCAACTCATGCTGAGCTACTGTAAAGGACTTTAGCCAATGCACCATAGATAAACAACAGTGCATTTGACTATATCAACACCTAACAACTACCTGACTACAATATCAATCGACAGCCATGGAACTAATGTCTGTACTAATGTACACCCACTGACAGGAGGGAAGGGAGAAGGGATCTGGCAGGTTAGTTCCATCAGAAAGGGTGAATTTATCTTTATTTATCTAAGATATTTTGCCTTGAGCAGAAAACCATTATAATATGCTGACTAAGTTTCTCTACGAGACACAAAGACATGAAGTTGTTTAACTCGCTAGTTAGCTAGGTAAGCACGAAATTTGTTTCAACTCCGTAGCACTTCAGTGGTTTTCTGCCACCAGTTAGTGTGCATGCGCAGCAATATTTACAAACATTGGGATTAGTCTATAAATTCCTTCATTTGATCCTCCATTTGGTTTTATCTACATCAGTGGCAGATTTGCTATTTTGTCAGTCAATTGTAACTATAAGATACTGCTAATAAAATAACCAGGATTGTTCTATAAGATAAGGCATACAATTAGGTTCCCTACCGTGTGGTTGAAAATGGAATCATTACCATGAGTGCAAACTGATCTGTGTTGACCTGTGATCTCATTTATTTATTTTCAATTAGATAACAAACATCCCACTAGTTGTCCCAGGGGAGACACCTTAGTCCATATTCACTAATGTCTATGTATGTACATGAAGGTAATTGGTTTCTAACATGGCATTTGGAACACAAAAGCAGAGATGCAGAGAGAGTTAGGAAGCACATGGAAGGTCACATTCACACTCCGGTTTAAAATGTCAGAGTGCGGTAACAAAACACCTGTATGGTCACCTAAATTCTATTAACTGATGAGCATGAGCAGGTGTGTACGGAAGAGGATTAGGGCCACATGTGAAAAAATGATTTGAGTTCTGAGTTTAAAGTCAGAATTCTGACTTTAATCTCAGAACTCAAATACATTTTTCACATGTGGCCCTAATCCTCTTCCGTAGGTGTGCTTAAAACTCACAAACACGTAGAAAATACAGTGAAATACATAAAAAATACAGTAAAAAATATATAAATGCATTATATCTTCCAAAAATTACAAGAAACAAGAGACATTTTAAGTATCAAGCAGTCACTGTGACCTCGCCAAAAGCAATGTTTCTCATTTTTTCAGTTGCAATGTTCATTACATGTAACTAACAAGAGCATGAGATAACTTTTGGAGCCCTGCTGCAGTGAAGGTAGACATTTTGACAGAAAGCCAGAAAGAATCTCTCAGTGCCAAGAGAAGAGGCCAAGTTCCTTTCCTTCTGCTCAGCTTTAGCTCCTCCAAATTTCACTGACCTCCTGACCCACTGCAATTTGACCGTGTGAACCTTACACTAACATTTCATGCCTGTTGCAAGTTCAGTGTCAAAACTGGTAAACTTGAACTCGAGAGAGACGTAAATACACTCAGAATTTAGCCTCTGAAATACATAACATGCAAAGGTAAACACATGCATGCCCAACTTGTGTGAATAGTACATGCTTACATCTGCAGTCATACAAGTCATACAAGCAAATTGACAGTTTGCATATACACACAACCACTACATACATGTGTGTGCAAGCATTAGATTATATGGGATGAACCTTTAACACTGCTAACTTTAAACTCTGTGGGGAAAATGTCTGTTTTAAGTTGAATGTGTATACCGTACACACACCAATACACTGCCTGGTGTTTAAACCAAAAGGATGCAAGGACAAGTTTGATGTTGCTGGTTTAATTTTTGAGTTACAATGAATTATGCTGCTGTCATAGTGTTGAGCTGGGGAAGGATGTGGCGGATGTGAAGCGGGTAGAGTAAGCATGCCTGCCTGTGTTTAAAAATGATTGATTAAGCTGACACCAGCTCAGGGGTGCAACACCGCTCTATTTTTCTCCCTCATTATGTAAGGCTATATTTCAAATCAGGAGTGCACTGGAGGAAGACACCAGAGACACCAGACAGGACACCCTTCAAATAAAAAGTTTATCAGACAACAGCCAAGGAGACTGATGAGTTTCCCCTCTAATCTTGTCTTGGGAGTGGCAATAGAAACAAAGAAAAAACGGACGGTTTGTCAAAGGACTGGGTCATCTTTACACAACGAAAATAAATTGTTTGACCAGTTTGTCCACAAGCACAGTATTCACACTGAAAACATATTTGTATTGTTCATCATGAGAAAACTTTTTTTTCTTTTTTTTTCTTGAACAATGCTAATCTCATAATCACGCAGAGCTCAGAAAGTTGCCTCGTACTAATCAATATTTTGCAAAGCTGTATTGTAATGATCATATATTTGGACACGGGAATATCTGACCTCATGTTTCATTTATTCATTTTCTTCATGACTGATGAGTTGAGCTGTGTTTAAAAAGAAATCAATCAGTTCAGATGGGTGGAAATATTTTGCTCAATATTTACAGCAGCTATAACACTGTTCAGAAAATATAAAACAATGCGCCGCACCAGGTTTATTCTCTGCTGTGAACTGTACTGCACATGTATGCATATAGCAGGAATACAATATGAATATTCTCAGAATGATGTATTTTTTCATGGTGGACATCATGACATTTCTTTGTTGCTTTACAAATCGGACATCAGAACCAAAGCCCACCAAACACAGAATACACTACAAATGGTTCTCTGCATGCTTATGTAGTGCAGAGTGCCAGAGTGTAATGAAAGAGACATATTAATGGCCTTTCACTTATTCATGTGTCGGAAATGAAGAGGCACAGTCACAGTTTGAAACGGTTGACAGAATAAAGAGCCAACATTGGGGGAATGATTGTATTTATGATTTCATTCTGACAGATGACGGTATCAAGAGAGAGACTGAGTGACACATTTTTGACAGTTCAAAGAGTTAAATGATGTGATGTATGGCAACATACTCAAGCACGGAGGCACATACTCTTATACACTTTCATTTTGAGAATGAGGGCCTCACGGGTGGAGACCTTAGAGGCAGCTGTAAAATCATTGCTATTTTACAAGCTTTCAAACATAAGACGTATATATAGACATAATGTATAGGAATATCTAAATTAAACAGGCAAACTACAGGATGGTTACTTACTAGATTACTCTTCTAGTTCAACTGCTCTGGGAATGATAGACGAACATACAGTATTGCGGTAAGAATGAGTCTCTCTCCCTCAGAGACTGGGCTACCAATAGCACCACCTAGCAGTAGCTTGACCATAGCAAATCACTGCTGACACTCTGCCTGAGGTGTGTTCACACACATTATTTCTATTTCTATGTAGCTGAACATTTCTATGCATACTAAACAATGTGTGCATTATTGTGATTGAAATTATTTCAATATTTAACTTATATAATATTTTTGAGGAAATAGGAAATCAGAGTGTTGATGATGTGGCAGAGCCCTCTGTTCTGCCTGTCCCATTTCATAAAATGTGATGATTGAACTTTACATTGATTCTTGATAGTGTATTTGCATTTAACACAGTTGAATATTTGTATTATGATTTGCAGCCTAAGGATGTTTCTTAAATAATAGATTATATTTGATCATATTAATTGTGATATATCGTCCTAATAGCAATTGTAATATTCTTGGTCACAGCAACATAATGATTATGATCTCAAAGACAGCCATAGTTGTTGGGATACACTCATCCATGCCCAGAGACAGCAACAGTTACTTTTTCACCAAATAATGAAAAAATAAATCTATTAATTTTATGTACAGGGTTTAAGCTGGGCACATCAGACATAATAATATGAGCATAACAGATTGTGGAAAAAAGGTCCTGCAATGGTGAAGAAAAAAAAGTTGTCGGGTTAGGGTGAACTCCTTTCTGTCAGAGCTAGAATTGACTCATGGCATGTGTGTAGAGTTCATATGACTAGGGACCGGAATGATTTTCTCAGTTAAAAATCAGGAGGTGAAAAATGGCGTGGTTATTTGTACCTGACAGAAGTTAAGAGCTTTTCCCTGAGGCCCACTGGCTCCCTGCTGACCGCAAGGCAGCCTTCTCCTCCAGTATCAGCTCACCTTGTGAGATCACACTTCCCCACTGGCTGGTGAGATGGCATATCCCGCAACTCCACAGCAACTACCGGGGAGTTCTCTGTACATTCAATACAAAGCAAGTTACATGGTGTGTGTTTGCATGTGTGTGTCTGTTTTTATTTATGCATGTGCATGTATGCATGTGTGTGTCTATGCATGTGCGCAGTATGTCCACAAAAGTTCAGTTATGAGGCTGCAGCATGGATACAGGTAAACGGAGTGCAAGGTCAAGGTCCTGAACTTGTGTAATTAGTGGTGTAATTGTTGCATAGCTCTACAGGCTTATCAGAGAATCATGCACGGCACAAAGAGATCTCACAGGAAGAGATCAAAGCAGTGTCGGGGGAGAGAGAGTTTATGTTTTAAAGGTTCAGAGGCAGTAAAACGATCTGTCATCCAGGACCAATGACTGTGTACACGGATGCAGATGCCAGCATCCATACTGCTTACTACTCACTCACTCTGCTTTCTCATTACACTCATTTCTCATTACATTACATTTTCTCATTATACTCTGGGTCAGAAAATCTACCTCATCGTGAATGCTGCCATTTGTTCAACCATCACTGGGGAAACATCTTGTCTCTGTTTTTCATTTTGAAATAATTATGAAACAGTGGCTGACGGAGCATTAAAAGTAATGTCTTATAAATGTTGTATTAATGCAAGATGGAGACGCCTGACATATTGTAGATATAAGATATAATGTATGCTGTGCACTTACATTATTTTATTTTGAATACATCTCAAGCATGTTTTTCTTTCTTTTTTGATTTTGTTTTCTATTTCCACACTGTTAACTCAAAATTACATAGAATATAATTTTCAGACCTTACATGGATTGAACATTATTGTGGCTCTTCAGCCGATAAAGCACAGAGGTCGACAGCCTATACTATTGCATGTGATGATGAAAACAAGACGGCTGCACGCTGCCTGTCTGATCCTTTCTGACAATCCTTGCCCATCAGACATTACTGTACGGTCTCTGATGTTGGGCGGCTGCTAATTTAGCCTTTAGCTCCATGGTACCGTAAATCACAACACTCAGGAAGACAAATGTCAGAACACATGTTGCCAGACTGTGTCTTTGAGCAGAAGATTCCTTTAATTGGGTGTGCAGGGACCGGGTCCAATCCCCAGCACCCTCCTCTTCTTCCTCCTTCCTCACTCTCCCTCTCTCTTTCCCTCTCTCAACATACTAACAAAAGGCAGAGAGATGAAAAAGACAGCGCCAACCCATCCCTACTTTGTGCCATTATAGAACAGACACACTAGGGGTAAAGAGGTGCGATGCTGAACATCAAGGAGAGCTTTATATAACTCGCTTTTTATACGCCTTGTTTCATGTTTATTTTACTTCTTCAAGCTATCATGTCTGATTGACACCGCTTCCTGTCATAACAACCATTATTCATCGAACCAGCTTATGGAATACAGTGATAGCTTCTGGATATATTTGTCTGAGTTTAGGAAAATGTGTAAAGAATCAAAAATGCTCTCCAAAGTATGTTCGGTGTCATCTCATCATCAGTGTTATGATTCCACCCTTTCCCCTTCCTCCGCTCACACACACTCTGAACTTCAGCAGAGGGAATAGAGATCATAAAGAATAGATATTCAAAGGCCTAAACACAAAAAGACTTTCCTCAAAGCCTGCCTCTCTCTGGATCCACTGGGCTAGAGAGGGTGAAATGTCCACACAGAGAAATCACAGTGATCGAGTCAAAACAAAACATTTTAATTCTGTTATAATTTACTGTTCACATTTTAGTTATCATTACCCTTGTGAGCAGCAAGTGTTTATTTCAGCACTACCAGATTATTTGAATATGTCTACATATACAAATCTGGCAATTTGAGCACCATTCTGGTTCAAATGCTTATCATAATCACACATTGTAAAAAACAAAAAATCATTAAAAGACGTAAAACCAATGTAGTTGAGTCGTTTCCTACCTTAGCTGCAAGAACAAGTGCTAAGACATTCACTCCATGCCAGACCAGAACGTCAGACCAAGCTGAAATCACTTGAAATGGAATTTAGTGACTTGATGTGTTCCATCTATTTCTGATTACCATGCAACTAACTTTAATACAGCCAGGGAAGTTTCATTTTCAACTTCGGGAAACACACATTACAGATATACAGCTTTTAAAATCCTGCTTCAATCATTTGGCATACAACTCAGCTGAAATGTTTTTGATGAAACATTAGCTACACAAGCTATCAAATTGCCTCTGGTCTACAAGTGGTAGGCATTTAGATTTGATGTTAAAGAGGTCTAGCTATATTTCTGTTTATTTGGATGTACTCATGGCATAATAACGTGGCCATGATAAGTTCTATATACAGACAGAAGCAACTGTGTTGTTATGTTTGATTCACATCCTCTCTATATCAACTGAGATTCACTTTTAAATTGGCTAATGTCTTTTAGGGGCGTCTTTGCGTGATCTCACTTAGGGCACCAACAATGCTATGACCGTCAATGATTAGAAGTGTCATTTGTGCCTATGGGGAAATCTTTTTGAGTCTATGCTACCAGTCTGTTATGCTCTAGCCCATTTTATTCAATCTACTAATTCAATGCTGTCTTTTCAGCATATTTTCACAAATTAAACAATTTAATTTTCACCAGTGGAGTTTTGGAGTTTAACAAGATGAATCTTTTTTATTTGATGCATTAATGCACATATTTACAATGCATGGCTGGGGATTACAGTTAACTGAGTACAAAAACGGTAATCCATTACTGTTAATGTAAGAAGATACTTTTAAGAAACTCGTTTGATTACTGAAATGTTTGAAGGGATAAAAAGCATTCAGATTGTAATCTTACAACATTAACAATAACATTATTTTGCACCACTAAATATAATGATTGATAATGGGTGTAGTTAGATGTGTAGTGAATATATCAACACTAATTGCTGTCTGCAAATTGAACCAAATGAATCGTCTAGCTGCATATTGTAGGGATTTGGGAAGCGAGGTAATCCAGAAATAACAGAAAGTAATCAGATTACAATATTAGCTTTGAGTATTCCATTAGGTTCTAATAATATAATTAGATTAGATTAGATTAAATCAGATAAAAATCCCAGCAGATAGTCAGTTTGCAACAGATTACATTTTGAATGTGACCTTCCTGATCCCAAGTCATAGCTCATGTGTATATTATGGCACAAACATTACAGAAACTCATTCTGTTTCCTGAAATCATGTGACCTGTGATTCACATCATCTCTGTTTGTTTAGGCAAGGCCCGGCATATCAGTGGGGAGCGCTGGGCCATGAGCTGCACAGCACCACTCTAATGAGCAGAGCTGGACTCGCTGAGACAAAGAGAGCCTGGATTCTGTTAGCATCTCAGCCTATTATCTGGCTCTTGTCCAACACACAGAAATTAATTCCTGCTCCTTTTTGTAGCTGTAGTTCACAAGTGTATTACTCTGCCCACATAGGTTACAAAATACACACAATTAATACGATTCAAATAAATATGACATGATCTGTGTAAAAGCATGGATAAAACACTGATCTACAGGAAAATTCATTGTAGCGCAGATCAAGGCACATCTCTCTATAACTGACCTGTTGATGACATTCTTGATAACTCAGAGGATTGGGATTCACGCACTCCATGTAATCAAAGAGTGACAATCCATTAGACCAAAATCAAAATGAGCAATAACAACAAATCGGTCAACAATAAAAAACCCACAGTCTCACAAAAAATACTTGCAAGGATTTTCAAGTCATGCTCATTTAAAACATCACTAAGACCTTTTGTGTTGATTACATAAATGATGAACAAACTGGCAAACTATTGCCAATCAATATTCTGCCTTATCTCCTGGTTTGTAATTAAGGGATGACCTCATAAATTTGCAGGTTAGCATCAATGCAGGTTTCATGAAGGGGTCATAAAGTATTAATTAATCTTTTAAAGATATTTCTTTATTTAAGTGTGACCATTTTGGAATTTTGGAAACTGTTTTGGAAACAGTGTGGGTTGCTAAACAACAGTCTAAAATTCACTAAGACTGAAATAGACAGCCAGTAAAGAAAATTACATAGAGACAACAGCCAAAGCTGTCGTTTTCCCCAAGGTTTTCTAAAGCCTGAATTGTTTGCAGTAATGTTTGTCTTCAACAACAAAACAAGTCTCTTCTCTTTTTCCTTGGTGTTTTTTTTCCCCCCAGCCAGACCCCATAGTGAGCAGCAGGCACCTTTTATTGATCAACGCAAAGTCCCAAATAAATGAGCGCAGAATGAGAGCTATGCTCCAGGGACTTCAGGGGAGCTGGAGCTCCATAGGTTCCCATCAATTTTAATCACTCCGCTAATGAAGAGGCTCCTCTCTGTTGGGTGTCCATAACTCACTGTGCCAGAGTTACCTCCACTACCTCAATCAAATCATCTCTATGCAGCCTCCTTCTCTTCACAACTCTAATGACCTTTTCAAAATATACGATGCATGCATTAACAGAGTTGAAAAACTGTTAGATATTGTTAGATGTGAATAGAAAAGAGTTCGACAAAAAGAAAAACGTGCGCAGGACAGAGCGGGTTAATCAAGTTCACCTCTACTTCTGGGCCAAGACACACAATGCATTTCTCCATCAGAAAATGCTGCAAAAAACGATTATTTTGATTATGTCATTAACACGAGATAATTAAGCAGGCCCTTATTGCGAATCAAAATTAGTTATTAATTGTTAGAAAAAAACATTATTTGATTAGAAAAAACATTTTGAGTGGGTCCTTTTTGCTGAAGGCTGAAATTATTAGCCTATACTACAATCAGGCATACAATGAACATAATGAAACAAGGGTTCATAGATTAATTATTTGATCTAATCACAGATGTACTCTGTGTGATTTGAGTGGCCATTATTTTTGCTTTGTGAAAATCTGAGGGCCAAAACAATATTTCACTTGAGCAAAGTTGTGTGATGCCAGACTGAAATATAATATGCTGTTCAACTACATGCAGTTGCAAATTCCATTTATCTCCAATGTGTCAACAAATAAAACTTCCTCAAGTCCACAAATATAACTTGAGAAATCTGGGCCTTCCTAGGGAGAAGCTCTGCATGCCATGATGGTGTGTAATCTCTTTCTCTCATCCTTTTTTACCCTCCAAGTATTTTAGAAGTTATTGAAACTCCAGAACTCTGTGAACTAGTGTGAACTAGTGTTTCATGCACACACACACACACACACACACACACACACACACAC